>CM057452.1:607847500-608010000 GCA_016271365.2 Neoceratodus forsteri
ATGTAATGGGGGGGGGGCAGTAAATATAGGAATAATGTATGACAGTGGTATCCTTACATTCCCCCCGTCAACAATGTCAGGGTTTGAATGTTATGTTAATTATTGTCCATCTGGAAAACACAAATGCACAAACGAGTGTACAGGTAAGATGAAATGTGTATCTTAGTGGTATAAATGTACATGATGCAGCAGCAGTGTATCAAGATTTGTGCAGTGACTTTTGAAATAGCCAACAATGGTCCAGTTTCATGGAACAAATCAACATATGCCTTTGCAGTTGGGCTGTGCCATCCTCCAGGAGAGGGCGGTGAGTCTCAGGCACCAGCTGGTCTACATTCTCAACTACCCTTATGGCTATCATGATACCTAGATTGTCACCCTGCAAGCACATTCAGTGTAAGTGAGACATGATTAGTCACGCACAACGTCTGCACTGTACAGAGATATGAGACAGTATAAACATGCAAGATACCTACAGTGTCAAACATGACATGCCAATCCATAGGTGTGTGTAATGTGTACACCCATGCATGATTTACCCTATATTGGGTCAGGGTGAAATGAGCAGGGGGTTCCAGTCTGCTATCTATAGCTTAGGCTACTGCATCTGTACTGGTCAACTGCAAGTCAAAACATCAGTCACACTGCACATACACAGTCACATAGGGTCACAGTGAATAGTCTGTTGCCTGGCAATCAAGACTGAAACATAGAAATATAGACTTTGATGGCAGATAAGGACCGCTTGGCCCACCCAGTCTGCCCATTTCCCTACCTATTGGACAAGCTGCAGTTCCTAGTTAACCAACACCCTACTTCCTCCTACCCCCCACTAGAATTGCTTTATGTCTGTCCCATGCATTCTTGAATTCTCCCACTGTTTTTGACCCCATGACCTCCTCAGGAAGGCCGTTCCATGCATCCACCACCCTCTCTGTGAAAAAATACTTCCTCACTTTGCCCCTGAGCCGCCTCTCCCTCTATCTTCAAATTGTGCCCCCTTGTTCTTGCACATTTCTTTTTCTGAAAGATGCTACCCTTTTGGACTTTGTTGATTTCCTTGATGTACTCAAATGTTTCTATCATGCCCCACCTCCTTTCCTCGAGGATATACATATTAAGCTCCTTTAGTTTCTCTTCATATGGCTTCTGGTGCAGACCTTGCACCATTTTAGTTGCCCTCCTCAGGACTGCCTCAATCCTATCTATGCCCTTGCGGAGATGGGGTCTCCAGAACAGCATGCAGTATTCCAGATGGGATCTCACCAACTGTCTGTACAGAGGGATAACAACTTCCTGTTTTCTACTGGTGATGCCTCTCCCTGTGCATCCCAGTATCCCCCCAGCCCTCCTTACTGCCTTCTCACATTGCTTGGCTACCTTTAAGTCATCTGATATGACTACGTCCAGGTCTCTTTCCCTTTTTGTTGTTGTTAGTACCTCCCCCCACATTGTGTACTCTTCCCCTGGATTTTTTTTTCCAGGTGCATTGCTTTGCACTTCTTTGCATTGAATCTAAGCTGCCGTACTTTTGACCATTCCTCCAACATTGCCAAGTCCCTTCTCGTTCTCTCCATCCCCCCCCTTGTATATCAACCCCTTTGCAGATCTTTGTGTCATCTGCAAAGAGGCCTTCATTCCCTTCCAGTCCCTCTGCAATGTAACCTATAAGGACATTAAAGAGGACTGGTCCCAGTACTGAACCCTGCGGTACCTCACTAATAACCCCCCTTTCTTCAGAGTGGACTCTGTTTACTATTACCTTCTGCATCCTGTTGTCCAGCCAATGTTTTACCCAGGCTACAACCCTGGGACCCACTCCCATGCTGGCTAACTTGTTTATTAATCTTTTGTGTGGGACTGTGTCAAATGCCTTGCTAAAGTCTTGGTAGGCCATGTCCACAGCCCCCTGGTCTACTACTTTGGTCACCCAGTCAAAGAAATCAATTAGATTCGTCTGACATGACCTTCCCTCTGTGAATCCATGCTGCCTTGGGGCCTGTGCCCCACTGGCCTCTAGGTACTCAACAATTCTTTCCTTCAGAAGTGATTCCATCAGTTTCCCTACCACTGAGGTTAAATTAACATGTCTGTAGTTTCCTGCCTCTGTCTTGCTCCCACTTTTGTGAAGGGGAATCACATCCACCCTCCTCCAGTCCTCAGGTACCACACCATCCTCCCATGATTTGTTAAATAGGGCAGTCAGTGGTGTCACTAGTTCTCCCCTTAGTTCTTCTAGAATTCTGGGGTGAATCCTGTCAGGCCCCATTGCTTTGTCCACTTTCAGTTTTAGGAGTTCTTTCAGGACCCTTTGTTCTGTGAATGGACCCATATCGACCCCCCCCCCCATCCAGAGTGCTTCTATTCTTTGGTTTAGGTACCTCCCCCATCTCTTCTTTTGTGAATACTGAGTAGAAGAATGAGTTCAGTATCCCTGCTTTTTTACTGTCACCCTCTGCCCATCCCCTTCCCTTTATTAAGCCTCACTATCCCTCTCTTGGTCTTTCTTCGCTCCCTAATGTACCTATAAAAGGTTTTATCCCCCTTCTTAACTGAGTTGACTATCTTTTCCTCAGCTTGGGACTTTGCTATTCTGACTGCCTTCCCCATTTCCTTCTGCTTTAACTGGTACAGTTCTCTGTCCTGTTCCTTCTGTGTTTCCTTATACTTCCTTCATGCTACCTTTTTCTCCCTAACCTTCCCCGCCACCTCTTTTGAGAACCATAGTGTTTTTTTTCCTTCGTTTTGTTTTGTTAATTTGCTTCCCACAAAGGCTTGTTGCCTCTGTAATGGCTGTTTTTAATTTTCTCCATTGTTCCTCCACCCCTCCTTCTTGTCCATTTGCAAGTGCTTTTTTGAGGCACTCTCCCATTTTCCCAAAGTCAGCGCTGCTGAAGTCCAATATTCTTGCTTTTGTATAGCTTGACTCTACGGCTGTGTTTATCGTGAATCACACTGGTTGGTGGTCACTTGTTCCCATATGGCTATCCACTTCTAAATCTGAGATCCTCTCTCCATCCCCATTTGAGAGTACCAAGTCTAAGACTGCTCCCTCCTGAGTGGGTTCCAACACTGGCTGTCTGAGACTTGCCCCCTGTAGGGCATCAAGAATGACCCTGCTCTTGGTTGTGGCTGCAGCAAAGGTGCTACAGTTAACATCTGGCATATTGAGGTCCCCCATAAACAATATCTCCCCTTTTTCTGCCATTCTAAGGATGCCTTCTATCATTTTCTTGTCCATTGCCTCCCCCTGAGATGGGGGTCTGTATACAACCCCCGTGCGGACTGTGGTGCCATTTCCTGTCTCCAGTTTTGACCCACATTGCCACCTCCCCTTCCTGTTTACCCTTTAGTTCTGTTGCTTTGATGCCTTCCTTTACATAGAGAGCTACTCCTCCTACTCCTCTTTTACCCTCCCTGTCCCCCGCTGTAGATTGTGTACCTTGGTATGTTGACATTCCAGTCATGGTTCTCTGTGTCCCATGATTCTGTGACTGCGACAATATCCAGGCATCCCCCTTCCATTAAGGCCACTAGTTCAGGGAGCTTCTTATCCAGACTATGGGCTTTGGTACTCATCACCCTCCACTTTTTGATGGCCTTACCCTTTTTAGCCCCATCTCTGTCCTTACTGCCTTTGCCTTTTTCTCCTTGTACCCCTGTTCTGCTCGCTATTGACTTCTCTACCTTGGTGTTTACCTCGCTAACTACCATTTTTTGTGGGGCAAGCTGAGATTTCCCTGTTCCTTTTCAGTGCCTCCCCCCTTGGCTAGTTTAAATGCTTGCCAAAGAAGCATTTTAACCGATCACCTAGGATCTTGGTTCCCCTTCCAGACAGATGCAGACCATTGCACCAGTATAGGCCTGTATCCCTCCAGGTGGATCCCCAGTCCCCAGTGAAGCCAAAACCCTGAGCTCTGCACCAGTTTTTCAACCATTCATTAATCCCATGGTGGGGAGTACCCTAGCCTCACCCTTACCATAGACAGGCAGCACCTTTGAGAAGGTTACCATATTTGCTACTTGTCTAAGGCCCCTCCCCTACTCCACAAACTCCTCTTGCTCTGCTCTGATCCCATTCCTAGCCAGGTCATTTGTCCCTAGATGGGCAATGACATCTAGCTCCCTCCCCCATGCAGCTGCTCCCATGATCCTGAGCATTTGCTCCCTGTCCCTCCAAGCCATGGCACCAGGCAGGCACCTTGCCTCCCTCTCCCCTCCCTCCCCCAGTTCTACCACTAATGATTGAGTCCCCCACCAGGAGTTGTTTTCTTCCCCTGTGGGGTCCCGTGCCACCCTCCTGTGGTTCTTCTTTGTGGAGGTTCCCAGCATCCTCTTTGGTCTTCACTGCAGGTGCCTCCATAGAGAAATCACTCTCTGTCAGAATGGCTTATGAATTGTGGAGAGGTACAGCTGGAGAAATGTGCCTCTGTTCCACCACTCTCACCTTTCCTGAGCCCACCTTGGTCTAACCACTCCTCCTTCTTGGCAACCTCTCAGGCAGTGGCAGTGGCCCTGGTGATCCCTGGGCAGGGGAGGAGGTTTCACAAATCCTAGCCAGGTCTGCCTAGAGACAGGAAACCTCCTCCCTCAGACCACAGAGGTGCCTGCAAATACGGCAGCATCATAGACTCCAGAACATCTTCTGGAAGACTGCCACCCCACAGCCATTGCACTGCACCACTCCCATCATGTCTTATTTTGTGGCCCCTTTCCTGTTGCTTTGTATGCTTATTCTTTCCTCCCTCTATTTATTTTTCCACCTGCTTTCCTACTGCCTATATGCCCTTACAGCTGTCGCCCTTCCTGTTTTGGACAGGAATTTCCTGTATTCTTTGGTAGTCTCCTTCTTCTTTGCTCAGTGTCAGACCTCTGGCAGCTGGGGGGGGCTACTCTTTCGCTTCAAGGATGACAACACTTATGTGTCTCAGTGATCCTTCCCTCCCTACTGCCAAACAGGAAGTTCCTGTTGTCAGTCAAATCCAGTGCCAATAAAAGTGGAACTGGCTAAGGCTGGGAGAGTGGAGAGGAGGGAAGGAGGGCAATTAGTAAGAAAAGTTCTAGTTCTTTAGTCAGCTGCTCCTTGCTCTGAAAGCAAGATTGCTGTCTGCCAAAAGCTAGCAGCAGGGAACTGTAATTGGAGACACCTGGTTTTCTGTTGCCTAAGCCACACCCCCAATTAACTGCTCTCCTCCTGACCTAGCAAATTGAGAAGCTGATGCAATCCCCTTCCCCCAACACAGACAAACACAATGACTCTCTTTTTTAACCCTAACTGAGACCCCACACTTCTAGTCAAGTATCTGGTTGTGTAATCCCAACAGGCTCTGACTCCTGCTGAGTTAGAAGTGTTCAGTTAGTAAGAAAAGTTCTAGCTCTTTAGTCAGCTGTTCCTTGCTCTGAAAACAAGATTGCTGTCTGCCAAAAGCTAGCAGCAGGGAACTGTAATTGGAGACACCTGGTTTTCTGTTGCCTAAGCCACACCCCCAATTAACTGCTCTCCTCCTGACTCAGCAAACTGAGAAGCTGATACAGCCCCTTCCCCAACACAGAAAAACACACTAACTCTCTTTTTGTAACCCTAACTGAGACCCCATACTTCTAATAAAGTAGCTGGTTGCTTAATCCCAATAGGCTCTGACTCCTGCTGAGTTAGAAATGTTCTATTAGTAAGAAAAGTTCTAGCTCTTTAGTCAGCTGCTCCTTGCTCTGAAAGCAAGATTGCTGTATGCCAAAAGATAGCAGCAGGGAACTGTAATAGGACACACCTGGTTTTCTGCTGCCTAAGCCACACACCCCAATTATCTGCTGTCCTCCTGACTTAGCAAACTGAGAAGCTGATACAGTCTCCTTTCCCCAAAGGGAACAACTTACACATGTGCACAGTACCCAGTTCCACTGCCTATAAAATTGTTTATGTGATGACATGGCAACTGTCTGTTTAGTACATGGTGACAGGTTTAGTGACCCTGGCTATGGGAAAACTGCAGTAGGTCTCATGTACAGGACACATAAAGAGACCCTTTTGAATTCTGCCTATAGGAGGTGCCATGTGGCCACAATGAGGATGGGCATATATGGATGGCCACAGGGCCAGCAGAGGTAGGTAGGTAGTTCAGTAACTGAAGCCTATGACCACTTTGCTTTTATGATACTATTTACTACAGTGCAGCATCTACTGTGCTCTGCAGCATTTTAATGAGCGACCGACTATGATAGCCTTTGAACTGTAGGATAGGTGGTGAGTACAGGTCCATGTGGCTAGCCATGGATGCATCTCTATCATCTGCTAGAATCGACTGTCAATGTATATATTGTCTAGTATGACACAGTGTGGTATATTGGAATACACACTTTGCTGGTACTGTATTTAATACTGCTTGGAAACAAACTTGGTGTGATGCTGATGCAAACAGGAGAGCGAAAGCTATGGTAAAAGATACAATCAAAGCTGCACATAAGCTGGTAGGAGTATTGTTCTTTCATTACTTAATAAAAGCTGCACATAAGCTGGTAAAGAGTATTGTTCTTTCATTACTTAAAGGCTGCACATAATAAGGTGGTAAGAGTATTGTTCTTTTATTACTTAATACAAGCTGCACATCATAAGCTGGTAAGGGTATTGTTCTTTCATTACTTAATAAAAGCTGTACATCATAAGCTGGTAAGAATATTGTTCTTTCATTACTTAATACAAGCTGCAAATAATAAGCTGGTAAGAGTATTGTTCTTTCATTACTTGGCAGTCACTAACAGTGCTGGTCCTTTGTTTTTTAACAAAAACATATGTTTTTTATAAATGTAGGGTGGTGCTTGAAGATGAACTCCAAGTGTGAGGATTAGATTAAAATATACGACTGCGTAGATTTATTTTATTTCTAGCTGGTCTCTTTTTTCCAGTTTATGATATCTTTATTTCAAATAACAATAATCCACCTCATAGCCTTACCTGAATCAATTGAATTCTCAAACTAAATTATGCCATCTCTTATTGTAGCTCTAAATGCCAGCTGCTTAACATATCATTTTTTGCTTTTCAAAATAAAAACATTCCTCAAAATATGCAGTATTCAAGTTGTAGCTATATTCCTGGAATCTATCATTTCTTAATAGACCATGCCAATTAATGCATTGATTTGGCTCTGTTTAGCTTCTCTTCTTGGTCGAAGTTGCTACAGAATTCTTCAAGCATGTTTTTCATGTGCTCTATTATGGCCTTTCCCAATATATTTTCCAAATGTTTTTCCAGGGTCATAAGTACACGGAATAGCCCTCATATTGACATAATGTATTTGTATATCAGAATGCAGAATTTGACACTTTACTATAACAAGCATTTGTCAATGCCGAATGTTTGCTTGCTGGTATGAGCATTGGAAATGCAGGAGTTAGACAGATGCAGAATAGGAATGGCAGTGAAGTATTGAACTTCACATCAACCCCACTTCCATCCTGTAGAGATGGACAGGCATTAGGGTAAGTGTTTGGGTCATCACCCATGACGGTCAAGCCATGTCACTTCACCTTATTCTGCAGATACCGACACATGTTGAGGTGTGCCTTGGGGTGTTTGGCTTTACAGTCACCCCATTCCAAAAGGGCATATGCTGAAATGCATGCAGCATAGGACAATGGGGTGAAGTCTGGGGCCGAAGAGTCCAAGGTACACCTCTATGCCTGTCAGTGGCTGGGGTGTGGGGGTGGGATGGCATGAGCAGTACAGTCGGCAATGCAAAGGCACACCCAATGCCTGTCAGCCTGTACAGGGTGGGACGTTATGGTTAGAAACCCTAATGCCCCGGGCGTTTGTTGGTGTTTGCACTACATATTTTCAACATGGCTTTTTTGTGACCCCATCTCATGAAAGTATTTGGGACCTCTTCTCATGAAGAGTGGCAGTGTGATTTTGTCAATGTGTCCAGAACTTTGAGTTCCAACAGCGACCATGCCATTCTGCACCACATGTACGAAAACACAGATCAGGCAAGATGTGAAGAATGACAGCTGTACCATCCATAGGGAGATGTGAAGAGATGGCAATGTTGGGAAATCTGTAGTAGGAATATTCAAAATGCGTGCCCTTCCAAGCATACGTGGAAATTCTGCAACACATGTGCGTAACACAGTCATTTTATGGACTTTCATCACCAAATTTTCAACATAGGCATTTTAGGACCTCTGCTCATGAACAGAGTCACTGTAATTTTCTTAATGTGTCCTGAACACTGATTTCCCACAGTGACCGCGCTATTCTGCGCCGGAAGTGCGAAAACACATTTTGGCCAGGATGTGAAAAATGACAGATGTAATGTTTATAAGGAAGTGTGGAAAAATGGCAATGTTGAAAATCTGGAGTGAAAATATTACAGATGTGTGAAGTTACGAGCATGTGTGGAAACTGCATAACGCACACTCGTTAAACAGTCATTTCTTGGATTTTTTCCACCAAATTTGCAACATAGACTTTTTGAGAGGCCACCTCATGAATGCTGGTACTGTCATTTTGTTAATCAGTCTTGAAAGGCAATGCCACGCAGTGACCGTGAAATCACCTTTTGGGATGGAATAACTCCATGACAGTGGCTGAATTCAAGAGGAGGGGTCCCAATAACCCCATGTTGAAAATTTGGTGCCAAAATTCCCCAAAATGCCTGAGATATGCAACAAAGTTTAAAAAATCCTATTTATGCCATTATACAGCTTACCAGCATTTCTTCAGTTCGCGGTCGGCTTTGAAGAGTGCAGACGTGTTCCCAGTCCACCGAAGATCATCGCGCTGAGCTCCAGAGGTATGTATGGGGAGAGGGGTTGTAGGGAGGCAGGGTGCACAGAAGGTGGGTGCAAGTAGGTGGGCAGGGCCACTGGACTCAATGAGGGACCGTTTTCTGATTTACAGAGGAAAAGAAAAAAACATTGCTGGACTTTTTTTTTTCTTCACAGGGACATTTGGCACACTGGGTTGGGCTCCCAGTGTGCCACCATCATTTTGTTGGGGAGGCTGTAGCCTACAGGGGATTAGGCACCCCGTTGCTTTGCTCTGGAGGCAAGAGCTGAGGGGATTGGGCAACCCCATGGCACAAAACCAACGTTTTTGGGAGGACATTATGCCGATGGGGAGTGGGCTCCCCCATCTGGAAATTACACTTGGGGGGAATGAAACCATCGGCAAACAAAAACAGTTTTGGGGAGGCACATTATGCCGAGGGGGATTGAGCACCCCCTTGACACTAGAGGCATCTAATATTGTTTGCGAATATGGCGGCAGCTTGCCACCACATTCACAAACAATATTACACTAGGCAACGTTCTGCCCAGCAATGATGCGTCGCTCCCTCATTGCAGCGGAATGGCTGACGCTGCAATGATGAGGAGTCCCCTGACTGCTGTGACCAAAACGTTACCACTTGGTGGAACTTTTGGAAGCCAGTGTCATCCACACACTGTGCCTCCACTGGTCCACCAGTGCTAAGCCTTCAAACACAGTGCCTCCCTTGGCTGTCACAGTGCTGCGCCTCCACAACCTGTTTCTTTCCGAAGCTGCCACATAATGTTTCTAGTGCATGCATGCAAGCAAACATAAAAAGTCATAGCAATAGCATTTTTGTAATTTATGGAGAAATAATAAGGTGTACACAAGTAAATTAATTCTTTTAGCAATACAAATTAATATAACATACCACAATTAGTTAATTATTTGAGCAATACATAGAGAATAATGGCTGGGTAGGGGGCTATAACAAGAATTTTACACACACTCATGGTGTAGGATGCCACATGAACCCCGAGAGGTCTTGGTTATGTCAAGCAGACAAAACAACCACTAAAAGACCTCATCAGTGAGCACAAGTCAGCCATCAGAAATGGGGTACTCACTAATGCAATGGCAAGACACTTTTTGGATGTGAACCATGGCTCACAGCTAATGTGAAGTTTTGCAGCATTGAATAGGTGGTACTGGGTCCAAGGGGTGGAGATTTAAAAGATAAATTAGCACAACGAGAACGTTTTTGGAAACACAGATTGGATACTTTAACTCCAAAGGGACTCAATGAAGAATTGTCACTGCAATGCTACTTGCAAACTTAATATTTACCTGTAATGTATATATAGACCTATATGTGTAACTGTGTATTTACACTATCACTTGTATTTATGTATATGTGTGTGTCTTGATGTTTGTGTCATAAAGCTGAGGTCAGCAGTAAAGAATACGGCAGCACACCTATCTAATTAATATGATAATGAGTTCCATTCAAAAGTCTTTAATGCTGTACTAATCAATCAGCTCTGAGGAAGCCTAAATGGTGAAACGTTAACTGATTCCTGCATGGTACCTGGCTATCACCAGGAGGCATGCATGGTTTGTCTGAACTGCTGGTAATTCAAATTTTGCTGATTTGTTGCTACGGATGCAATATTTTGTACTGGTGTGTTGTTTGTTTGTATTTCACGATAGCACTGATTCTGATATATTTATTTTCTGCACTTGCTGTTTATGGCTATGATCGATGTGCACGTTTGCACAATAAAGAGAAGCAAGGTAAGCACCCTTGTGATTTAGTATAAAACAGTTGTGAGCTTTGGTTTAGTGCTGTAGTGCTGTTGGGAATTTGTCCCTATGTTTGGTGTCTCCATCTCTCCTGCCACCATTCATCTGTTGCTCCTTGGACTGCTGACTGCTGCATAGCTGTGTAGCTCTGCTCTACCAGTTGGGTGACTGTAAAGGCAGAACTTCTCTTCTTCATTTTATCAGATCCCCTCTAGCAGCCCTGCCATGCTGTGGCCCATCTGCAAAGAGAACCGTAGTGCAAAGGACATTGTGGAGTCTACAAGGAGTCAGCCTTGGAGCCAGCCAGCAGCCAGCCACGTTGCCACTCACTGCTGTGACATATTTAAAAGTCTGCACATGATTACTGTACACAATCAAACTGAATTTAGCAGTGATGGGTTGTACTGTGAGGAATTAGACAGTCAATAGTGACCCTGCTGCTGCTTGCCCAGCCAAGGTTACTCAGTTAGCCTCAAGGAGTTGCGTAGCATACCTGTCTATTGTGTATATGTGCTTAATGTTGCTATGAAATCACTGCATACTCGAACAGGAATATCTCTATAACTGTAGCTATGGGAAATGCCAAAATGGCCCCTCTAGTCCTCTGCATACACCCTATTTGGGTGGTCTTAACCTCTCAATTTGTCAGGTGAATCTGGGAAAATTACTTATATTGGTGTTAGGTTTTACCTGCTCAGCCTGAGCGAACTGCATACACCCTCTCTGTGGAAATCAAAACTATTAGCTAGGTGTAATTGTGGTTACTCTATTTGTGTTGCTCTACCTCTCAATTTGCTAGGTGTATTATGGTACACTGTTTGTCCTTTTATTTATTTATTTATGTATTTATTTATGTCTTTGTTAACCAGATAAGTGTGCTGATCCAATGGACCGCTTTCAGACACGACCCGGGCCACAAGGTGGGGCCAACATAGTTCAACAGCCATATAGACAGTAGTAGCTATTACACAGTGATGAGCAATAGACAAAGGTCAAAACATGAGTCAAACATGTCTGTACAAAACCTCAATATGAGGTCAATAGGGGTACAATGTAAATTGAGCTGAGGCAGCAGTAACAACTCAGATTACAGAGGATAAATAGTACTAAAATAACAAGCAGTAACTTTTATAATTAGAAGCAAAACATCCATCTGTCCTAGTGCTTTAGGCTACCAGTACACCATAAGCATATGGTATACATCCTATTGGGTGGTCTTAAATTCTTAAATGTTTACATTCAGCTTGGTAGACTGTTTTGCTAGGAGTTATTAGATCCTCTACATTCCTAGCCTACTGCTCATTCCCTACCCCGGTGGACCCTAACTCTCAACTGTAGGACTAATTTCTACTCTGCAGTAGTTGTCCTACTGTAACAACATGTAACACCCCTTTGTGGGGTGTGTACATACAGTATGAAAAAGGCTTGGTTTTGGGCCATCAATTAAAAGGGTTAAATTGCCTTTTATTGCACTGGCGGGAGCTCCGTGTGTCAGAGGTCACCACTGGTACGCAAGGTGATAAATTGGGATTTTTGACATGAGAAGTAGAGAAGCACGGGGAGTGGAGGTGGCAGCAGAAAAACAGTGCATGGAAGCTGTGTAGGAGAGCAGGGCCATTTGCCTGCTCTTGGGGCCAGCAGTCATGTGTGGGGTGTTCAAAAATCAGTTCAGCAGAGGCCATTGTTTCAGCCATCAGGGACCCTTGATTGAAATCACCTTGGTGGGGTAAATGCATGGAAGCTTTGTCCAGAGTGCAGCATTGCTCCTGTGTGAACTCCATGTTTCTGGGACGAAAGAGAAAAAGATCCAAGGGGAAGAATGGAACCTAAGAGAAAGAGAGAGCCTTATTCCTGGAGCAAATATGCCAACCCAGTTATGGCAGCTCTGGTGGGGCAATAAAAGAAGCAGGGGGTATAGCAGTTCCTGTGTATCCCAGTCAGGATCCATTTCCTGTGTTTGAGAAGCCAGTCAGCCAGGTGTCTCGTGGAAGCTGGGGCTAAAAACCAAAGCCCTGAGTCCAATATGCCCTCCCAGAGGGTGCAGGTCAGTGGGGATGTGTGCCAGGGTGGAGTCGCTCTCTATGGCCAGCTTATTTAGAGATCCAGTGATTGGGAAGTAGAAGAGTTTTGCTCCAGTATGGAGAGAGAGTTAGAGACTAAGTTTAGGAGCCAAATCGAGAGGGGGAGTGATTACCGCACTGCCTTTTATGGCCTGATTCAACCCCGTAGAACTGTTGCCTAACTGCATCAGTGACCATCTCCGCCCAAAAGAAAGCCACTCAGGATTAGTGAGGCCATTTTGGCCAAAAGATACATCCAGTAACCCCCCTCCCCGGTCGCGATGTACAGACAGGTTGTTTGAATGGTGCCAGTTTGTTTATTAAATGGAATCCCCCTGTGTTACCATTATGCTTGTGTGGACTTCAGTTATTTCTTCGTGGGACTGTGTTTGTCTACTAACATGAACTGCCCTTACAGCCCAGTACCAGAAAATGGCAACCCCCCAGCTGTGGACCTTGCTAACACCAACCATCCCTGTAAGGTAAACAAACTTTGATTTCTGCTGCTGTGAATGCCCACTCCCCATGGGCCAGTTACCATCCCATTATCCTAGATGCCGGGGAAGGGGGCTTACAGACATTTAAATCTAACTTATGTCAGGTCCTGTAACTAGGTTGGATCTTGGCCCACAGTGAACTGCCCCTACAATAGGTCTCTTACCTCCTTTGCTGGGCCTGCGCCCTCAGAGGCCAACAGCAATACCCCTTCTAATTCTGCTGGCTCACATAGGTATTTTAGTGTTTCCAGTGACTCCACAGGCTAAGTCAGGAATAACACCCTACCCTGGAAACAGATTGCTCCCTCGGCCCCTCAATCCTCCTGAACTGTTCTTCAATGCTTAAGCCCCTCAGCACTTCACTTACCAAAAGACCACCTCCATCTGCTGTCACTTGATGAATGCTACAGGATTTACCAGAGCTTAAGTGTTACCAGGGGTAAGTGTAAGACCTATTCCCACAGGTTAAAACCCTGCAAATTGGGGCATTACCTCAGAGCCTCAAGAGGTTTACCACTAACATTAATCCTGTTATCAGGAAACATCGGGTCTGATTCTATAAGCACCACTATGCATTTCACAAGTTGTGACATTTGAGGGGTGCAGTTGAGCCAAGGACCCTGCACCTGATTCTGTAAGGGACAGGGTCCCTGCAGCTAAGTCCTGCAACTTGCAACACTCCCACAGGTATGCCAGATAAAGGGTGTACCTAAGGGGCATGTTACAAGCCACATCCACGGGCCTGAAGGGTGCAAGTGCCCCCTCCATGCCCCATCCCTGATAGTGCAGCATCCAGCCCCACCTGGCTTTGCAAGCCTCCCCCAAAGCCCTGATCCCCAAAATGCTCAGGACTAAGACCCGTAGGGCTGGGCATGCCCCCTAAACCCCGATCTCCGAACCGCTACAAATACTGACCCCCGTGCCATGCAATAACCAACAATCCCTGGTAGTCTAGTGGCCCCCCACATGGTAATGGCAGACCGCTCCACTCCCACCCATACCCAGCCAGTGACAGGCACAACCCTCCTCTCACCTCCGCCACCAGCCACCAACTGATCCCCATCCATGCGAGTACTGCTATACAGTACATAGTATGCACTGAATGAATGACTTGAGCGTGTACTATGTACTGAACAGTAATACACACATGGATGGGGCTCAGTCAGCAGCTGGCAGTGGAGGTGAGAGGAGGGTTGAGCCAGTCGCCAGCTGGATAGGATTGGGGGGCCACTAGACTACCAGGGATTGTTGGTTATTGCGTGGCACGGGGGTCGCTATTTACGGTGGTTCAAGGATTGGGGTTTGGGGGGGGGAGACATGTGCTGCCCTGTGGGACTTAGTCATATAAACTTAGAAACATAGAAGTTGATGGCAGATAAGGACTGCCAGGCCCATCTAGGCTGCCCATTATTTCTACCTGGTTGATTGTACCATATGCCTCTATTTTGAACATTGGCCTGTTTTATTCTTACTCATCTGTATTTTTCCCTTATGCCTATCCCATGCTCTTTTAAAGCTTTGCACTGTGCTTAATTCCTCTGCCTCCTTGGGCAGGTTGTTCCATGCATCTACCACCCTTTCTGTGAAAAAGAATTTCCTCACATTACCCCTTAATTAGCCTCCCTCCAATCTCATGTCCTCTTGTCCTGCTGTTTTTCTTATACTGAAACATGTTGGACTCCTTCACCTTATTTAGGCCTTTAAGGTGTTTGAAAGTTTCTATCATATCACCCCCCTCCCTCCTCTGGTCCAGGGTGTACACATTGAGGTCCTTCAATCTGACCTCATATGTCTTCTGTTGCAGCACCTGCACCATTTTAGTCACCCTTCTCTGCACGGTTTCTGTCTTGTCAATGTCCTTTAGCAGGTGTGGCCTCCAGAACTGGATGCTGTACTCCAGCTGGGGCCTGACCAGTGTCTTGTACAGAGGGATCAGTACCTCCCTCTTTCAACTTGTGATACCTCTACTTACACATTTCAATATCCTTCTAGCTCTCCCCACTGCCTTTGTGGTCTGCCTGGAGACTTTCAGGTCATCAGTGATGATAATGCCCAAGTCTCTTTCTTCTCTTGTGGTTGTTAGCAACTCCCCCCCCCATCCTATAGTTAGCTTCAGGGTTTCTCCTCCCAATGTGCATGATTTTACACTTTTTTGCGTTAAACCCTAGTTGCCACTGGTGGACCATTTCTCTAGCTTTTTCAGGTCTCGTCTCATTTTACCCACCCCATCTGGATCACCCACTCTGTTGCAGATCTTGGTGTCATCTGCAAGAAGGCAAACCTTACCTTCCAGTCCGACTGTGATATCACTAATGAATCTTAGATTAGGTATGAAGTAGAAGGATAGAGCCATAAAGTGAGGGGAAAGGGGCAGATGCCTAAAAGGGAGGAGGTAGAAGGGTAAAAGACTAAATGGGCAGTGGCAGCCATAGTCCTGTGCATTTTTGGGGATCTGGGCTTTGGGAGGCTTACCAAGCCCAGTGGACCTGGATGTTGCACTATCAGGGATGGGGCATTAGGGGGCATATTAGGCGCTTCAGAGCTTATGAGTGCACATATCAAGGATTGGGGCATTTGGGGAACATGCCATGCCCTGTGGGGCTGTTTTGACACAACTCGGGGACAGGGCATTTAGGGACATGCATAGACCTGCAGAGCATTGGTGGGGGAGTGTGCCATGTCCTCTGGGGATGGACCAGGTGCACATTGCCACAAACCCCAGAGGGCACAAGTAAAGTACAGTTGCACCAGCTAAATGCTGGTGTAACTGTACTTCGGCGGATGTCCTCCTGGGGTTATTAGAGAATAGTGCCCTGGGGGACTTTGTTGCTGCCCTTCCAGAATAGGGCACAGCTGCTGCTGTAAGCCCCTTAGTGTCATGTTGCAGGGGGTTTAGGGCGTAACTGGTGACATAAAGCCACTTTGGCGCAGGCTCGCAGGCTGCTTTGCAGAATACCATTTGTCACAACTACTGGCGTAACTTGCTACTTGCGCCATTTTTTTATAAATCAAGTTATGCCAGGAGTAAGCCTTTGAGAATCGAGCCCATCTACTGCAATCCAGGCCCAGTGGCTAACCCCAGCTATGGTTTACGTAACCAAGGGCAACTAAAGATAAACCCATTAAACATAGTCTCCTTCCTAAACTTACTCAGCTTGAAGTTTGGGCTGTTGCAGTATGACCAGATATCATATCCCTCACTGAAATCTGGCTTAACCCCAAGAAATCAGACTCAGCCATCTCCTTGCAAGGGTCTAACATCTTTAGAGAGGACAAAGTAGGGAAGCAAGGTGGGGGCTGCTCCATCTATCTGAGATCTGACCTACAAAGCTCCAAACTAGAATTACAAAATCTTGATGAGGACTATGAATGCCTGCCAAATAAAATACTGCTGAGGTAAGGTCACAAATCTCTTCTCCTCCTGTCAGTCTATATCCCTACTGGTAAGCAACAATCTGGCCCAGACTGCTTCACTGGGTACTTCAAACAAATCAACCAAAACTGGGAGTGCATAGTCAATAGTGATTTCAGTATTGACTGGGTTGCTTAGTCCAGCTCTGGCTATAGGGACACGATGGCCAACCTTTTACTACCCCAAATGTCACAGAATACACCTGAACCAACTGTAGAACAGGTACAATGACCCTTATTGACTGGATTCTGGTAACTCATCCTGACAGAGTTAAATCAACCAAGATGCTGCCAGACACCCCCAGTGACTGCTCACCGGTGCTATGGGAGGCAGTATAGTGCAGTGGTTTAAGGCTCTGAGCTGCAAATCTGGTGACATCCAGCAGACCAGACCTGGGTTTGAATCCTACAGTGTCCACTTGCATACTGTGTGACCCTGAGCAAGTCACTTAACTTCCCTGTGCTCCCAGGTCGCACCTGTAAAAAAGCTTTCAGCTTAGTGTGCTACTCCTGGTTAAACAGCTAAATAAAAAAAAAATGTATGTGGGCAGTTAAACAGTACAGGCTCCCTCCCTGACTTATCAATAGCTGGGACCTTAACAAGAGTACACTGCCTGATTTCAAATTCCAAGTGGCCCTGATAGATTGAAGTTTTCTTGATGCCAAACCTGACATTGACTCAGCCTTTGAATTCTTTATTATAGAATTCACCAAAATTGCTGACAAATTTGCACGTCTCAAAAAATGAAGGTCAGGGGTACACCATCTGCCTGGATCACCCCGGAGCTTCTTGCTCTCATAAAAGACATGGACAGGTTGTGATCTGTAGCTAGGCAGAATGGATCCCTGGCTTGCCTCCAAAAATATAAAGAAGCAGGAAATAAATGCGCCAGAGGGATTAGGCTGGCCAAAGCCGAGTACTGAAAGGCCCAGCAAACCTTTATTTTTTTTTATTTATTTATAAGGTCTAGGATTACAATACCTTTGACCCAAGGCTCTTTTACAAAGGTTCCATGTCAGAGACTAACATTTAAAAAAAAAAAAAAGAAGAAAGACAGACAATGGTGACGGAAGTCAATACAAAATGGTTACAACATAATAGCAATACATAACAACAACCAATCAGAAAAGTTAATGACATTATAACAGAAGATGGGGGGGTGGTTGTGAGTACGTAGGCAGCCAGAGGCATTTGTCGTGGTAGAAGGTAGCTAGTAGGTAATTAGAGGTGCATGTAATTGGGGAAAGAGAGAAGGGAGTGATAAGTGTCATATCCCGGTGGCAGATATAGTGGAGATGGCAGGGAAATTAGCTGTAGCAATCACAGGAGCTAGAGGCAATGAGATTATTGGAGAAATGGGAAAATATTTTGGGAGAAAGTTTTGGAGGCTTTTGGCAAAGTGGAAAAACACCCCCCTGGAAAACTTATGGTTAGTGGGAAAGAGGTACTAGAATCCCACATGGTTCAATGAAGTTTTCATTGACCTCAGTGCCATCATCCCTAATAAACCGGACAAGCTCGCCTGTGGAAGCATAGATCATGAAAGCTAGCCTCTTGGAGGACCCTGACTTAAGGCACCCCACATTCTACTTCAGATCTGCCACAGTCACATACACCCTCAAATATATCAGGAAGGTCTTTGATAAAACCAGGGTGGGGGACTCTCTTGACATGCTACTACTAGCACTGGCTCTGAAGGAACTCTTCTACCCCATCTCCACATTTTGTTTTAATTCTCTATGGCACTCCTAGTTCCATGAGAAATGGAAATCTGCACCGGTCACACCAGTCTTTAAAAATGGTGACTGCTCCATCCTGGCCAAGTACAGACCTGTCTCAATGCTCTCCCCATTGCTAAGGCCCTGGAGAGAATTGTGTTTGATCAGCTGGTCACCTACCTTGAACAGCACAAATTACAATCTGCTATCAGCAAGGCTTTAGGAAACTCCACAGCACTAATACAGTGCTGACAGAATACAAAAACTACTTGCACTAAGCCCTTGATAATGGAAGCATGGTTGTAGACATATACTGTATATCAATCTAACAAAGACCTTTGACCTGGTCAGCCACAAACTCCTGCTCAGTAAACTCCTTGGTCATGGTCTCTCCAGGGACTCTGTAGCCTGGTTCCAAAGCTACCTATCTGAATGCACACAGCATGTGAAAATTGACAGCTCCTTGTCTGACACTCGGAATGTATCCATAGGTGTGCAACAGGGCTCCATTCTGGGTCCTCCCCTCCTAGGCCTCTTCATCCACCAACTTTCTGGTGCCTACAGGTCAGCTAATGTTCTCCTATACAAAGATGATGCCATCAACTACACTAAAAGCAATATCCCTAGTAAGCTCATCTCTAGCCTACAAGGTGACTTTGAGGCCTTAGGAAACTGGTTCTCTGTTAATAAACTTGCCCTCAGCTACAAGAAAACAAAAAGCATGCTTTTCACAGTTGCCCATGGATGAAGAGTAAGGTCTTCCCTTTAAATCCTCAATAATAGAGGTCTGAAGCTAGAACAGGTGGAAATATTTAAATATCTCACTGTGGTGCTGTATGACACTTTATCCTTTGCCTCTAATGTTGATAACCTAGTGCCATCTATAAACAGAAGGATGGGTTCCCTTTTTCAGAAATTGGAGCAACCTTATGACTGACACCAGGTAATTGGTAGTGTCCAGCTCCATCCTGTCACTAATTGACTACAACCTACCCATATAGTGTCAGTGGCTCACTAAGTAGCACACTCGCCTCTGAGGCCGGGAGATCAGAGGGCTGTGGGTTCAGTTCCCACATCTGACACTTAGGTTAATATCCCAGTACTGACACTGTAGTGCTGCATGAGAGGGGGTGCTGTACCTCTGAGGCGCCGTCTTTCGGATGAGACATTAAACCAATGTCCCATCTGCCTGGATTGGTGTTAGTTCAGGTGGATGTTAAAGATCCCATGTCACTTCTCGAAAAGAGTAGGGGAAAATTTTATTACAACTGAAAACAAAATACACTCAGAATATCAATAGTACATCATATCAAAAAAATAACAAGAAAAAAACACAGAGCTATTACATACACACTGGCATAGGAAAAAAACAATAGTTTAGGGGAATATAACTCATCCTAAATATAAACAATATGTAGTAAAAAAAATACATTTACAAAGCATAATAGAACAAAAAGGAAGTATTTCGTCATACTAAAAATTAAAAATTAAACAAAATTCAAAAAATACATGTGAATTACATCAAAAAAGGGGAAAGAGCTATCCCTATATACAATCATACCTATATAGACATAGGATACTGTATACCGTTGTCCTCCAAGCTGTGAATGCCGTAGGAAAAAAAGTGTTAGGGAAAGCACAAAAAAGTTGACTCATAATAACAGATACCTCAGTATAAAGTAGGAAACATAAAGGAACCTTTGCCTTTAGCACCATACAGTACTACCCCAAAATATGTATCCCGCAGGGGGACTAAGCAAAAGAAATCTTTGAAAATACCTTCACACGGATCAACCAGGTCCCTAGCTGTCTTACTATTCTAAAATACAGTTATAGAAAGAAACACCTATGTATGGGCTATACGGTAATGTCAACCATTCGGTCAAATTACCTACAGTCTCCTTTCAGGCATACGTACCCTCACCTCCCCCCCTCAGCCCGTATCTAACCATGACATGTTTCTCCACCACAATTTATATAATTCCAAAGAAACCCTATCACACTCCAATGATCGTCATTGACAAATTTCCTTAGAAAGTTGCAAGATAAGTTGATCACATGTTAAAAGTTGTTTCCATAGTATTAAACCACACCGTGCTTGACACAATCGAAAATGAATAAAACTCATCAAAAGTCTAAGAGTACAATTATCACATTTGGTCCAAATTCAAGGTAGAATTCCCTCGACCCACATCTCTGGAGTGACAGTTAAAAAAGGACTTAAAAGCCAAGTCTTATGAAAATGATCCCAAAAGGAAATGGCAAAGGGACATTCAACAAACAGATGTGCCATAGTTTCAACAATACCTGCACATACCCCAACCCTCGGACATTCCCTGTTTGTCACCTCCTTATACTTTAAATTCCCATGCACACCTAACTTTTTATGCAAACACAGCCATATAAAATCCTACATATATGGAGAAACCCTCTTACTATTCAATAACACAATGATCTCCTTCTGATTTACGCATGGTAAATTCACAAAACCTGGAGGCTGCAAAAATTGTAACTCTAAAATCCAACTGTATAAAGTTTTCCTATGGCAAGTAACCATAAGATTTGTAACTATTTTCCACACCTTTAATTTGCCAATTGCATCCCTAAAATAACTAGGCAACTGAGCCATCCTGGTTTGATTAGAAACAGATTGTGAAGAATCCCAAACCAGAAATATAGGACCCACAATATCTATTACCTAAGGAAACCAAAAAGTTTGTGCCTTAACCAAAATAGGAACAAAATTATAATAAAAAAATTGAACAAAAAAGACCACTGGATTCATCATCCCCAGACCTCCCCTACCTTTTGTGAGATATGTAACACCATGTTTCACAGGGTTCAAATGACTACCTCAGAGGCATTGAAAAAACACACTACACGCAGAAGCTTCCAAAGCCCTTGGGGGAGGAAAATCCACAGCTAGAAACAAGAAAAAAGACACTAAATATGTTTTGATGAGATAAATTCTTTTAGCCTTCATCATTCGTCATTTATTCCAACACTGCACTTGAACTTTAATTTCTTCTAATTTTCGTTCCCAATTAAAAGTTTGCGGATCTAGGCCACCAAAGTAAACACTCAAAATTTTATGATAACTAGGAGTAACCGGTATTCCCCAAACTAAGCATACATCAGTAGCATCATAGCCAATTGGTAATATGCAGCACTTTGTAGTATTGATTAAAGAACCGGTCAATCTGGAAAATAATTGTAAAATACATTTTGCTTCTCCAGCCGACTGTCTATCTGCCAAAAATAATTCGAGGTCATCTGCATATACCATTGTTATAATTGGAGTATCCTTGCTTCCCACTGAAAGCCCAATAATAGAATCAGAATTATGAAAAGCATGTTAAAGGTGATCCAAAGATAGGATATATAACAGAGGGCTGAGAGGACACCCCTCCTCTAACTCCCCGATTTACCTTTACCTTTACCGCCCAACCTACCCAGCCATTTATACTAGGTAGGATACTAATGCCAGAATAACATATTTGTAGCCAATGAATTAAAGCATCTGGGAAACCATAACAATGAAGGGTTTCCCAAAGGTACTCATAATGCACTCTATCAAAGGCTTTGGATTGATCCAAACAACCAAATGGCCAAACAGTTCTTGTGTGTCTCCTTTGTGCATTATTTCCAGTAAAAGAATTATAGCATCCTGTAAATGTCTCTGTGGAACTCCACTAAACTGAGAGGGGTGAATAATGGAGTCCAAAACACCAGAAAGTCTTTTACTCAAAAGCTTCATTAAGATTTTAATGTCAGTATTCAAAAGGGAGATTGGTCTCCAATTCTGTAGCAGACCTCTGTCCCCTCCCTTAAATATTAATATTAAAAGCCCTTCCAAAATACTTTTCAGCAGGTGACCTATCTGGAAGCTCTTATTATATACATCACATAGTTCTACTGCCAAAAACTCCCAAATAATTTTATAAATCCCGTGAGGGAGCCCATCCGTCCCAGATGCCACTCCGGAATGTAAGGACCAAATAACGTCTTTCAATTCCACCAGTGTTATGGGTTTGATCAAGATGTCCCCTACCTCTAGAGGAATGTGTGGCAGAGAACATGTTGCTAGCCACTGCTTCATATCCGATAGTTGTAAAGATTTATTTTCAAAAGATTTCTCAAAAAAAGAGGAAATTTCTTTCAGGATCCCCATATTATCTGTTACTTTTTCCCCAGTTGAGGTTTATACAAATCCCATGTTCCGTTGATCTTTTAATGAGCAAATTGACTCAAATGGTAAAGTTTCCACTGATTTTCCGTGCATCTCTTATTTATGTTTTTTGTTCTAAATTTCTCATAATTTGTAACTGTAAAAGGGGCAATTCTTTTTTAAGCTCTTTAATACGACTATGAGACTGTTTATCTAAATGATGATGTAGTCCCGTCAAAATACTGATTTCATTCCTCAAAAAACACATCCGTCTTGTTTAAGTTTCCCATTAATGTGGCCCATCTCCTGGAGAAAAATCCTCACCTCCATCTTCATATCCTCCCACAACTAATTGGTATCGTCATAAAGAAAACACACAGACCGTCTGGCCTCCAAAATAAAAGTAAGACCCTCCAATATCCGAGGAACCTCAAGCAAAGATTCATTTAATTTCCAAATCCCAGGGCATTGCGCAATGTGACTACCAAGCACCACTTCTAACATCCGGTGATCTGAGGTTGCTACATCCTCACATTTAGCAGATTGTAATAAAAGGGATGGAGATATAAAGAAATAATCAATTTGTGAGGCTCTGGGGCCACAAAAATAAGTGAATGGGGCAACGGGGTAAAGAATTTCAAAAACATTAATCAATCCCACCTCCTCAATCAAAGTTTTCAGGCTAGACATATCACAATATATCTTTCTGCCTAAAGAAACAGACTCTGGTGTTGGTAAGGAACAATTAAAATCACTTCCCATTATAACAGGATAATTTGTCAATAACAAGGGTTTAAGAGACTTAAATAAAGCTACCCTATCATGTTTTAGCTGTGGAGCATAAACGTTAATGAGGTGTGATGTTACCCCTTTCCATGTAATGCCTAACATCAATGCTCTACCCTCCATAATTTCAAGATGTCGGAGGATTTGTACTTTAGAAAAGAAACAAATCCCCACCCCAGAACACAAATCCTCCCCCTGCGACCAGCAACAATCTCCCCATAACCATTCATTAGAGGCTTCAAATAACAGATCTGCTGAGGGAAGACGGACATCCTGAAAAAACACACAATCCAGGATGCTACCAAAAAATCGAGCAAAAGTACTGTCTCTCTTGATGGAGGATTGAATGCTGTTCACTTTCAGTGGGGCCGCCCGAAAAGTAGAAAAGGCCATAGAAGAAAAATAACCTCCACAATCATTTCACTTTACTTGATGCCCTTGTAACTCTTCCACTTCTAGAAGTCACTACAGGATGATCCTCATGCCCCTCCACATCAACTTGATCTTCTCGGTGGGAGGCTGAGAAGGGTATTTTGTCTCCTTCTTCCATGTCTGAGTGTTCCTCCAACAAAACAGAATAAATGTTCGAATCTTCTAGGGGCTCCTCAAGAGATTTCTTTTTGCTCTTTAATTTAGGTTTCACTCCTTTACCCCTTTTACCCATGACAACCACAAAGGCCTCTTCCCAAGGCTGCTGATCTAAAGGATCCTCGCGGGGTACTGTTTCCCCAGAGGGGCTTACTAAAGATGGACCCACAGGCACAGGAGGTGTCTCCTGGGGTTCCTGCTCCTTAGAGGTAATAGGGACAGACTGTTTGGGCTGGTCTCAATAAATTCACCATCAAAGGAACATTAGCTTGTTTTACAGCTGTGCGTATGTAACGATCCTGCATGCATAGTGGGCGTCTTCAGTGTTCCTGGCAGCCTGAGGACAGTCCGAAAAGTTATGTCCCAACCCGTCACATAAGTTACACTTTGGGGCTTGAAAACAATGGGCGCTAGGATGACTAGTGTCACCACAATGAGAACATTTAAAAATTTCACAGGCAGTGCTTATATGCCTTGTAGACCCACATTTGAAACATACTCTGGGCTGTCCGGGATAAAACAGAAAGCCTTTATCCCTTCTGATGAAAAAACAATTTGGGAGATGAATAACATCCTGATCAGACTGCTGTAGCTTAACTTTAAATTTCCACCCCCCATTCCAAAACCCCTCCTTGTCCATGATGGGCATCGGGTTCCCCTGGATAGAACAATGCTTCTCCAGCCAAAAAACAATGTCTGTAATGTTAACACCTTCATTTCGGAACAGGACAGTAATAACCCGAAAGGGTTGTTTAGTCAAATGAATAACCAGAAAATCCACCCATAAAAGGTTTGTTTTTAAATTGGCATATCGACACCAGAAAGTTTCCAATAAGGCTGGGGTTCTAAAGCTGACATCAAAATGAAATTCCCCCAGCGCATGTATCAGTGCATAAACTTCGGATGGAGAAAAACCCATGCTCTGTTTTAATAGTATTTTCCCAACAAAAAAATGATCAGGGGGATGATCTCTGGGCCCCACATACCGCAACCAAACAGCATTGTGGCATTTCACCAATTCTACCAGTTTGTGGAAGTGGCTGGCATAGGTAGGTTTAGTAGTCTTAGCATTATCAGGAGTAGCATCCTCAGTAGGCAGGGGGTTGTCAGCTGAATCATCAGGTACAGCATTAGAAAGCAAAGGCTGGGGTTCCAGTTCAGGGGAAACAATAGAAACTTCAGAGATTACTTTAATGGAGTCACCAATTTCAAGCATAGGAAAGGGCGTTTTACTTATCTGAGGTTGTTGGGGGGGGGGACCCAGTATTGGAATCTCAGGATTTGGTCTCCAGTGACCATTTTGGGTGGGGATCCATCTGGCATCCTGCAGGGCCTTGTCAGGCGACCAGGAGCGTTTCACTTCCTCACTCCAGTCTCATCTCGGAGAAACATCTATCCCAGTCTGAGATGATCCGGGTCTTTCATCCGCTGCTAAGAGCTTCATAGGACCATCGGTCCTGTCCGTGCTCAGTGAAGAAGCCAAGCGTTTCCATTTCGATCCTCTTCTGGTCTGAGCCTTTCCATAGTAATTTGCTCACTTATCTGCAGTAATTCATCTTCCAGGCATCTTTGTTTTTGTTCCAGTGTTAATTGTTCAGTGTCCATGTCTCACAAGGGACCGCTGTCTTGGGCGATATGCTGGCCAGCCACAGGATGCATCCCAGCCGCCTCCACAATGAATCCCTCAACCTGAGGCATCACCACAGGTCCATGTTGCTCTTGTTGATCATGTTGAGTATCCATCCAAACTCTTCCACCTGTCACAACGAAATGAGACCAGTCCAGAAATGCAAGGGTCCCCCTACATGAGATTAGAGGAATTTCCCGTGTCCTGGCCAAATTTCCCTCATTCACTAAAAATACCACCAACAGCTTAATCTGGTTCAAGGTGAGTTGGCATTCATCTGTATCCCCCTTCCCTGGGATGTGCCTGAAATAGCCAGGATTTGTCTAATGCACTTACCCGGTCAACAAAAATTAAATAAATAAAATAAAATGTGCAACAGCGTGGGACTTGGTACTAAGCAGCGTTAAGGTGGTCTGCAACAAAGCCTGTTGCAGTACAGCCATAACTATACTCTATATGCACAAACAAATTGGCTATTTAACTAGTAGAATTAAGCTACAAACATGTATACTAGCCAAGAAAGCACTGCTAGGCCTAATGCCCCCTGCTTTAAAAGAAAAAATGTATTTTGGCCCATTGTAAATCAATACAATGCAAGGAGTATAGCCAGGAACTCTCTTGAACTACCTTTCCACAGAACTCAGCTGGGTAAACACTCCTTTGCTCTTAGGGCTGCAGGTTGGTTAAATGAACTGCCTGAATTCATGCTGAACCTCTGCAGGATTGACCAAGTCAAAAGATCCCTGAGGGCTGTATTAGCGACTCAGAGCAGCCGCACCAGTTAGTGAGCTAGCTTTATCACTCTGCATTTATACCTACTGTCTCTGTATGCAGCTTGCTACCTTGCACTTGTCCTTTCATAATCCAGATGAGTTTCAATATTATGTATGTTTATTGACCTCTTCAAAAACTTTTCCTTTGGAATTTGGCTTGATTGTTTGGTTCTTGTTTTGAATGTAATAATGAAACTGACATGGAACCTTTGTAAAAGAGCACTTATGCTCAAAGGTATCATCTGAATCTTTCAATAAATAAATAAATAGATACAATAAATTAAATAATCCTCACTAACCCTCCCCTTGCTTTCCTCTTCTCACTTATGTATCTGAAGAAAGTCTTACTCCCCACCCATTAACTGTTTGGCTGTCCTTTCCTTTGTTTGTGTCTTTGGTCCCCTTGTCGCTTTTCCTGTTTTCCTCAGATTTATTTGGTACAACTCCCTGTTCATCCTCCCTTTGTGTTGCCTTATACCTCATGAATGTCACCCTTTTACCCTTTACCACCTTGGCCACATCATTGAAGAACCATAACAGCCTCTTTTTCCTGCTGATTTTACTTACTTTCTTCCTGCAAAGGTTGATTGCTTTGAGTAATGAAGACCCAGGTGGATCTGATTGTGGTCACTGAGACCTGGACCCCAACCCCAAACCATAGCTGTATTCTGGGGTTCACACTCTACAGGAAGACTAGAGAAGGGTGAAGGGTTGGAAGGGTGTTTTACATCAAGGCAGGGATGGAGTGGGCATGCAGTCAATTTAGACGCAGCTTCACAAGGAAATGGTAAGAAAAAAGGGTGGTTACCAAATCAGGATGAAACTGCAGATCTGGAGTTGGAGGATGAGATCAGGAAGGAAGATAAACAAGGGGAGATAGTGACAGTAGGTGATTTCAGCTGGTATGATGTGGATTGGCGCATCCCACGTGCAAGCAGTAGCAGGAACCAGGTCATCCTGGATGTGGTCCAGGATGGAATCTTAACCTAGGAAGTGATGGAGCTGAATAGGGATCATGCCATTTTGATCTTGGTGCTGACAAACAGCAGTCGTGTCAGAGGCATCAGTGTCACTCAGCCCCTTGGAAACAACATTCATTGGTCAGTGTAGTTCTACCTTGAAATGGGGAAAGAAGTGTTGGATACAAGGACAGCTGAGGAAAAGGATCTAGGAGTCATCATTAGTTAAACAACTAAGCCAGTGCACCCCCGCCTACTCACTTCCCACATCACCACCCTAATGAAGCCTACCTCTGTCTGCTTTTCGACCTACCAACTGTTTTGTTAATATCCTCCCAGCTTGCTCTATTGTGCCTTGATTTGTAATCACTACTGTTTAGAATATATTGACATGACTGTTTCTATCTGCCTTAATTGTATTTATTGTTGCTATCGAATGTTTAGAATGTATTGACATGGCTGTTTCTAACTGCAGTAACTGCATTTATTGTTGATATCGAATGTTTGCCTAATTTTTGTTTTGTATGCATTTGTGTCAACCTACTGACATGGAACCTTTGTAAATGAGCCCCTGGCTCAAAGGTATTGTAATCCAAGATTTAAATACATAAATGAAGGCCTATAGTAAGGCAAATAGAATGCTGGGATTTACCAGAAAGGGTATTGACAGTAGAAGAAAAAAGATATTACTACCTCTTTATAGACTACTGGTGAGGCTGCACCTGGAGTACTGTGCCCAGTTCTAGAGTCCTCACCTCAGGAAATATAAGGACAAAACAGAGACAGTGCAATGACGGATGACCAGGATGATTCAGGGCCAGTAGAATAGATCTTGTGAGGGCCAGTAGGATAGATCTTACAAGGACTGGCTCAAGACACAGAACATGTACTCACTAGAGACCAGACGAGAGAGATGATATGATAGAGACCTTCTAGTTCCTAAAATGAATAAACAAGGTGAACTGCAAAGAAATATCTAGCGTCGAGGACACAGGAAACGTGAGTGGAAACTGAAGAGAGGGAGGTTCAAGAGGGATTTGGGAAAGTTTTGTTTTACAGAAAGGGTGGTGGAACCATGGAACAGTCAGCCAGCCAAGTTGGTGTGTGCCAGAACCATACTGTGAATTGTTTTAAGCGCAGCTGGGACAGAATGAATGGTATAGTCATTATTATCTATGTTTCTATGTTTTCATTATTATCTATGTTTTTTTTTAAATAATACTGATTAATTTTTAAGTAAGTGACTCATTAATTTTACTTTGTGATTTTGACATTGTATTTTTTACTGTATAGGGGAGCCAGCCATGATGCAATACAGAAACTTACAATAAATGACATGTTACAAAATACTGCAGTAAAAAAGGACTTAATTGCCTTTGAATTACAATGTTCCCTGCAGTGCATTTTGTGATCATAGCATTACTGTGTTGCATCCTGGCTGGTGCCACTGTATGTAGAGTATGTTATATTTGTCTGTACAATTTTGACTTACTAGATCATTTTTGAAAATAGACACTTGTTGTCTAAAGGTTGTTCCAGACAATAAACTGAAAAAGCAAAACTAAACTAGTGGTTGCTCAGGGTGGTAACAGTAGGGAGGGGAACATGGGGGTGGATAGTGAGGGCTTGTGCCATTTATATACAACAGGTCTCAGG
Source organism: Neoceratodus forsteri (assembly GCA_016271365.2). Taxonomy (NCBI): domain Eukaryota; kingdom Metazoa; phylum Chordata; order Ceratodontiformes; family Ceratodontidae; genus Neoceratodus; species Neoceratodus forsteri. The sequence continues at coordinate 607,876,294 of CM057452.1, forward strand.
GAGTGATAGGGAGCTACGGGCAGACTGGATTGATCATTGGTCTTTTTCTGCAGTCATTGTCTATGTTTCTATGAGTGAAAATTTCGATGGAGGGAATTACAGTGGACAGGGCCCTCAAGGGCTCAGGGCTCTTGAAGTTGAGAAATCTCCTGGACCAGATGATAGGCATCCTAGGATACTGAAAGAACTGGCTGAAATTCTGATAGTCCTTCTGCCTGACCTGTTCTATAGCTCCTTGAACACAGTAGTGGTACCAAGAAAATGGAAGACTGTATATATTGTGACCCCACACAAGAGTGGGGCAAGGAACAAGCTGTGGAACTACAGACGTGTCAGCTTGACATCAATGGCTGGCAAGCTGATGGAGATCATTCTCAAGAAAAGGCTAGTCAAATTCCTTGAGATAAATGGACTTCAGGATGCCAGACAGCATGGGTTTATGGCAGGGAGGTCATGCCAAATAAACCTGATTGATTTTTTTGATTAGTTTATAAGGTTGGTGGACAGGGGCTGGGAAGTGAACATACTGTACCTGGACTTCAGCAAGGCCTTCAGTTCAGCCCTCCTCAAGAGACTGATCAAATAGTTGGAAGACCTGGCTGGTGGAAGAAGACAAGTTCTCGTGTTGAGTTACAAATTTGCTGGGAGAGCAAGGACCTAAAGGATATTGGTGGGGGGGGGAGTACTCAAGAATGAAGGGGACTACCAGCAGGACCAATTGGAGTCAGTGTTGGTCCAATGTTGTTTAGTTTGTTCAGAAAAGACATAGAGGACAGCATAAAGGCAAAGTATGCTCCCTGAGGGTGACACCAAGCTCTATGGGAGGGTGGACATGGAGGGGGTTCAGACATTAAATGAAGGCAAGGCAATTTTATTTATACAGCACCCTTTCTGAAGTCTCAGGGTACCTCAAAACAATAAAACAGCATGAACAGTTTCAGTAAAAATATGTAATATAAATAAGCAATAACAATATTATTAATCAGGGAAGGCTTGTGCAAATAAATAAGTTTTCAGTTTATGCTTGAAGTCCCCCTCCTTATAGACAGATCTAACTGTGTGGCTAGGTGTTCCAAACCAATGGAGCAGCAATCCCAAAGGCCCTCTCCCCTGATTGCTTCAAGCAAGAAGAAGAAGAAGAAGAATTTGCATTTATATATCACTTTTCTTACATCCAAAGCGCTTTACAAGCAATGCTAGACTGGTGGAAGAATGGGGAACATAGCACAAGCACATATCAGTGGATCGAAGAGAGAGGGAAGGTGTGTAGGGCATCAAGAGATCTTTCAGGTAGCTTGAGCTCAGACTGTGTAGGGCATTGAATGTTAACAAGCCTATCTTTAAGTTGATGCACCACCACACAGGCAACCAGTGCAGACAGCGCAGTACCAGCATGATGTGGTCCCTTCAAGAAGTTCCCATCACCAGTTTCATCATCAGTTGGACCACAACATTCTGGATCAACTGCAGGCTTCACATCAAACCTCCAGACTACCCTAAGTAGAGAGTATTGCAATAATCAAGTCTGGAAGTGACAAAGGCACGGACAGTCATCTCCAGATCAGCTGGTGCAAGATGTGGTTTGATCCGAGAGATATTACAAAGATGGTAAAAGCCATTCCTGACTACCACTGACACCTGTTGTTCTAATGACAGCTTGCAATCCAGAACGACACCCAGATTCTTTGCCAGATCCAGAGCTCAGAGCAGCTGACCATTCAGAGATGGCAATGGTAGACCCCTACTCATCATAGCAGATCCATGCTGACTAGGATTGACAATCATAACCTCTGTCTTGCATGAGTCGAGAGAGCCACTTGGAGGCCATCCGGTCACTGATTTCTTGCAGGCAACACCCAATAACTGATACAGCATTCAACCCATCAGGAGTGCAAGACAGACAGAGCTGAGTGTCATCTGCATAGCAGTGAAACTCTACCCCATACTGTCTAATGATCTCACCTAATGACAACATTTAAGTGGTGAACAACACAGACACCAAGACTGAATATTGTAGAACCACATAGGGTGCTGCAGCTGCCACAGAGATGTAACTACCTAGGGCTACCTGCTGTGATCTCCCAGGGATGTAGGACTCAAACCAGCACAAAACAGTGTTGCTGAGTCCCATATAGTTCCTCAGGTGGTCAATCAGCCCACTATGGACTGCCATATCAAATACCAATGAGAGATCCAACATAATCAAGATGGAACAAAGTCCCTGATCTTTTGCCATAAGGAGATCATGGGTCACCCTGATGAGCGTGTCTCCGTACTGTGACGAGGCCTAAACCCTGATTGGAGAAGTTTGTAGATGTTATATTGTTCCAGGTGAGTCTGAAGGTGTGCTGCCACTACCTTCTAGATAACTTTCCCTAGAAAGGAAAGGTTTAAGACAGGCCTGTGGTTGATCAGACTATCAGGGTTAAAAGATGATAGCTTCTTGAGGAAGGGCTTCACCACTGCCCTTTTCTGAGAAGATGGAAAACACCCTCCCTCAAGGAGTACCCGATAATCTCAGTATATGGCCATAAGGATCTGAGGCTACTGACAAGCAACCAAGTAGGCCCAGGGTCCAGCAAATAGTAAGTAGGGTGCAGGCTCGAGATCACCCAGATCACCTCTTCTACAACCAGATGGAACTCATTCTAGGACTGCAGATCGTCAGTGCTCCACCGAACCCGAATATGGTATAAAGTTGTGAGGGAGGACCTCACAACATTGAAAAGATGGTCTGGGGAGTCACGTGATGCATCTGAGTGGGTAGCAGTGCTGCTGATTGGGTCCACCAGGAACAAAACAACAAATTGCTAAAAAAAGCAGTAGACTTTTTTTTTTATTTTCCTTTGTGCTCAAAGCAATAAAACATACTACTGACTCACAAATAGAGGCCAACAATCCAGGAGAACTGCAGTTGGAGAGTGCACAGACAAACTTCTATGTCACACCACCACTGTTGCCAGAGAGAAGCCAGAGCCCAAAATGGTCAAGACTCAGCAATTCCTTGCTCTCCCTAGACAACCAGCCACAAGGGGTGTGCAACTTGGAGCATTTCTTCAGGGAGCTAGGAAACACTAAGGATGCTACCATGGAGTTAATCAGTGACTTTAAAACATTCTCTCCAGTGATGGAAGAACTGACACACTGAGTCGGGGTCACAGTGACAGAACTCAAGATGAATTCTGTTGAGGACTGCTAGGACCATCTTAAACCAGAGATGGCTGCACTGTAGCAGAAGATGGCCAAGCTAGAAGAGTGGCTTGAGAACCAGGAAGGCCACAGCTACCAAAATAACCTTGTGTTGCTGGAACTCTTGGAAAGGGTTGAGGTTCCAGATACCATTTTAATTATGCAAAAACCATATCAAAAGATAGTGGAACTCTCACCCCACAGCCCAAATTATATCATCAAATGGGCACACCAGGCACTGAGATCCCTTCCCCCAGAAAGCAAATGTCCTAGGTTGATTGTGTTTCGGCTACTGAATGTTCTGGACAAGGTCAATATTTTTTTACAAAGTCCAAGAACTCAAAAAAATACAATGGGAGGGGAAAAAGCTGTTCCTCTTTCAACATCTCAGCTCCCCCCCAGGTCAGAGCGAGGAAGGTATCTTACAAGTGTATTAAGTTAAAAATGTATGGAGCCCAAATCAAGTTTCGGGTACTGTATCCTGCAAAGCTAGTTGTTACCACCAGTTCTGGACAGATGCAGTTTGCCTCAACTGAGCAGGCATAACAGGAGTTGCTGACCTATTTCACCAGCCTTTTTTCAGCACCAGAAAAAAGAGCAGCACCAGTTCCATGATGTTGAGCACCTTTCCTCCAGATGGCAGTTGCTACATGAGACTGGAGTGCAGGAGAGGTGAACTATGTGAGAAAGCACTGGGTTACGCTGGTATTTATCTTTACCTGGTACTAGCCTTATTTGTAAAGAATAGCTAAAGGATTATTGTGTATTCTGGGTGAGGTGGTGATTTTTTTCTTGTAGGCAGGGGAAAGCTTGCTGGTCAGAATGGTTGTCACGTGGCTGTGGGGCAAAATGGTGCTAGGAGACTGAAACAACAGCGTCAAACACTTGTGACTTACCCACCTTCAGATCAGTTGGTCTGAGACTCATAGGGAGTCTCTGCAGATCTGACCCTAGTAGTTAAGTGGTGACACCGACAAAGTTCTATTGTTTAACTTACTTTTCTAAACTTCCTGTTATCCTCCCCCACCTTCTGTCTCCCCCCCTCACCAGGATAGAGTAGACTCATCAAGAGACACTGAAACTCTGTGAGATATTACTCCACAGGCAGGCTGAGCCATTTAGACAGAAGTGGAATAGCCATACTATAGTCAGTCTGACTTTGAGTTGCCTGTAGAAGCTGAAAACCTTGTTACACTGCAAAGAACAAACTATAACTCCATTTAGGACCTGGAAACCTGGTGAGGCATAATACTTGTACAGAAAAGGAGCTACGCTTTCTACAAAAAGTTTCATTTTTTTTTCCTTATTGGCATTAAGTAGAGAATTGCAGGATTCCATTAAAAGCGTAGTAATTTTATAACCAGAGGGAGTGAGATACAACTGAATTTGCTTGATTTTTGGGGTTGAGACCTAGGATTTGGAAGGATATTTTTGCAACATTTTAAAAGTGTCCTGCTGGCTGAAGAGTGAGTTAATTTTTATCCCTGGACTCAGTAGAGTGATTTGTGCAGAAGACGTGGTCTAGTAAATTGTGGTGTTAGTTAAGTACTATAAAGGGCAGTACTCACCAGGGTGGTGGAGCAGTTGTGTATTTGATTGTTTCTATCAGTCATCAGTGGCTGTGGACTACCCGCCCCCCCAGGCGTGGCATTTCCTTTATAGCCACAGTTCTGACATCACTTCCTCAACTGGTCTTGGGGCAGAACTGTCATATCCTTAATAACCCAGCACATACACACCACAAATAATAATAAAAAATATATATATATATATAAGGGAGAGGGACATGTGGGGAGTGGTGCAATGCACTGGCTGTGGGGCAGCAGTTTTCCGGGAGACATTCTGGAAACTGCATTGCTGTCCTATTTGCAGGCATCTGTCAGCTCTGAGGGATGAGGTTGCCCACCTCCAGGCTGAACTAGCAAGGACTAAGGAGTCCTCCCCCTTCCAAAGAGTGCCACTGCCACAACCACTGCCTCAGAGGTTGCCAAGTATGAAGAGCAGTTGGACCACAGTGGGTTCTGGGAGGGTGCGGGTGGTGGACCAGAGGCGAAGCCCCCTAGTTGTACCTCTACACAAATCATATGCCATTCTGGCAGAGCAAGGTTCCTCTATGATGGCACCTCAGTTGAGACCCAGAAGAAAGCTGAGGACATCCACAAGGAGACCCACAAAGGGGTGGCAAGGGACACCACAGGGGAAGGAAACAGCTTCTGATAGGGGACTCTATTGTTAGGGGGGTAAACCTGGGAAAGGAAGTGGAGAAGGAAGTAAGGTGCCTGCTTGGTGCCATGGCTTGGAGGGACAGGAAGCGAATCCTCAGGATTGCAGAAGCAGCATCGCAGGAGAGGGAACTAGATATCATAGTCCACCTTGGGACAAATGACCTAGCTAGGCATTGGATCAGTGCAGTGCAGAATGAATTTGTGGAGTTGGGAAGAGGCCTCAGACGGGTAGCAAGCACGGTAACCTTCTCAGAGGTGCTACCAGTCCATGGCAGGAGTGAGGCTAGGGTACTGCACACCATGCAGTTTAATGAATGGTTGCAAAACTGGTGCAGAGCACAGGGCTTTGGCTTCATTGGGGACTGGGGGGCCACCTGGAGAGATAAAGGTCTATTCTGGCATGATGGTCTGCATCTGTCCATGAAGGGAACCAAGCTCCTAGGTGATAGGTTTAAATGCTTCCTTGGCAAGCTTTTAAACTAGCCAAGGGGGGAGGCGCTGATGAAAGGCAGGACATTTCAAGCCTCCCCCCACAAAACATGGCAGGTCGTAAGGTAAACACTGAGGTACAAAGCTCAACACAGGGCAGGACAGTGGTAAATAGAAAAATAGAAAAGGACAGTAAGAGCAGGGATGGGGGAAAAAAGGATAAAGCCAACATTAAATGGAGGGCAATGAGTACCAATGCCCGTAGTCTGGTAAACAAGCTTCCTGAGCTAGTAGCCCTGATGGAAGATGAACAGTTGGATATTGTGGCAGTCACGGAAACATGGTACACCGAGAACCATGACTGGGATGTCAACATACCAGGGTACACAATCTACAGAAGGGACAGGGAAGGTAAAAGAAGAGGTGGAGTAGCTCTATACATAAGGGAAGGGATCAAAGCTTCAGAACTAAAAAGTAAAGGGGGACGACAAGAGGCACTCTGGGTCACCTTGGAGACAGGGAATGGCATCACAATCCGCACAGGGGTTGTATACAGACCCCCGTCTCAAGGGGAGGAAATGGACAACAAAATGATAGAGGGCATTCTCAAAATGGCTGAAAAAGGGGAGATACTGTTGATGGGGGACCTGAATATGCCAGATGTTAACTGGATAACAGGTACTGCAGCCATGTCCAAGAGCAGGATCATTCTCGATGCCCTGCAGGAGACAGGCCTTAGACAGCTTGTGTTGGAACCCACTCGGGAGGGAGCAATATTAGACCTGGCACTCTCAAATGGAGAGAGGATCACAAATTTAGAAGTCAGTAGACATCTGGGAACAAGCGACCACTGTCCAGTGTGCTTCACAATGAGCACAACCATGGAGATAAGCCATACAAAAACAAGGATACTGGACTTTAGAGAGCGGACTTTAGCAAAATGGGTGAATACCTGAAAAATGCACTAGCAAATGACCAAAAAGGAGGGGTGGAAGAACAATGGAGAAAAATCAAAACTGCCATCATAGAGGCAACAAGCCTTTGTATGAAGCAAATAAAGAAAACAAAGCGGAGTAAAAAACCACTATGGTTTTCAAACGAGGTGGCAGGGAAGGTTAAGGAGAAAAAAGCATTCAAAAAGTATAAGGAATCACAGAAGGAGCATGACAGGGAACTGTATCAATTAAAGCAGAAAGAAGTGGGGAAGGCAGTCAGACTAGCAAAGGCCCAAACCGAAGAAAAAATAGCCAACTCAGTTAAGAAGGGGGATAAAACCTTTTATAGGTACATTAGGGAGCATAGAAAGGTTAAGTGAGGGATAGTGAAGATTAATAAAGGAGAGGGGATGTGGGCAGAGGGGGACAGTGAAAAGGCAGAGATTCTGAATGAATACTTTTGCTCAGTATTCACAAAAGAAGATGAGGAGGAGTTACCTAAACCAGACAATAGAAGCACTCTGGGTAGAGGGGTTGGCACCAGTCCATTCACAGAAGAAAGAGTCCTGAAAGAACTCCTAAAACTCAAGGTGGACAAAGCAATGGGGCCTGACGGGATTCACCCCAGAATCCTAAAAGAACTAAGGGAGGACCTAGTGACACCACTGACCACGCTTTTTAACAGATCATGGCAGGATGGGGTGGTACCTGAGGACTGGAGGAGGGCAGATGTGATTCCCCTTCACAAAAGTGGGAGCAAGGCAGAAGCAGGAAACTACAGACCTGTAAGTTTGACCTCAGTGGTAGGGAAAATGATGGAATCACTTCTGAAAGAAAGAATTGTTGAGTACCTAGAGGCCAGCGGGGCACAGGACCTAAAGCAGCATGGATTTACAGCAGGAAGGTCATGTCAGACGAATCTAATTGATTTCTTTGACTGGGTGACCAAAGTAATAGACAAGGGAGGGGCTGTGGATATGGCCTACCTAGACTTTAGCAAGGCATTTGACACAGTCCCGCACAAAAGATTAATAATCAAGTTAGCCAGCCTGGGAGTGGGTCCCAGGGTGGTAGCCCTGAGTAACAAACTGGCTGCACAACAGGACACAGAAGGTAATAGTGAATGGAACACATTCCGAAGAGGGGGTTACTAGTGGAGTACCTCAGGGCTCAGTACTGGGTCCAGTCCTCTTTAACATCTTTATAGGTGACATTGCAGAGGTCTGGAGGAAAGGTATGCCTCTTTGCAGATGACACTAAGATCTGTAACAGAGTTGATACAAGGGGTAGAAAAGATGAGAAGGGACTTGGCAAGGTTGGAGGAATGGTCAGACATGTGGCAACTTAGATTCGATACAAAAGAAGTGCAAGTAATGCACCTGAAAAAAAAAACCCAGGAGAAGAGTACACAATAGCAGGGAGGTACTAACAACAACAAAATGGAAAGGGACATGGGGTAGTCATATCTGATGATCTAAAGGTGGGTAAGCAATGTGAAAAGTCGGTAAGGAGAGCCAGGGGATACTGGGATGCATAGGAAGGGCATCACAAGTAGAAAAGGAAGTTGTTATCCTCTGTACAGACCAGTTGGTGAAACCCCATCTGGAGTACTGCATGCAGTTTTGGAGACCTCATCTACGCAAGGACATAGACAGGATGGAAGCAGTCCAGAGGGAGGCAACTAAAATGGTGCAGGGTCTGCAGCAGAAGCCATATGAAGAGAGACTAGAGAGCTTAATATGTATACTTTTGATGAAAGGAGGGACGGGGGCATGATAGAAACGTTCAAGTACCTCAAGGGAATCAACAAAGTCCAGGAGGGTAGCATCTTTCAGAAAAAGAGATGTGTAAGAACAAGGGGGCACAATTTAAAGATAGAGGGGGGATGGCTCAGGGGTAATGTGAGGAAATTGTTTTTCACGGAGAGAGTGGTGGATACATGGAACAGCCTTCCTGAGGAGGTCGTTGGGTCTAAAACCGTGGGGGAATTCAAACATGCATGGGACAGACACAAGGCAATTATAGTTGGGGGTTGCAGGAAGTAGGCTGTTGGTTAACTAGAATCTGCAGCTTAACCAGTAAGTAGGGAAATGGGCAGACTGGGTGGGCCAAGTGGTCCTTATCTGCCGTCAAAGTCTATGTTTCTATAGTCCCCTATTATTAGGGACACTCAGTTGTTCAAATGGTTCTCAATGTTATGTTTTACTGCTGGTTAGTAAACGTGAGTTCCAGCCTGCAGGTGAGCCTGTTTCCATTCTAGGAGTTTTCTAGCAGCTGGAGGGCAGGACCTAGGTGCCTTCCTCCCCAAGACATTTTGTAAGATTTGCTCTGCTAGTCTTTTATAAAAAAAAGTAGTGCAACTGTGGTTGAGGGTGCTGGCCAACTGTATTAGTTTCAGGGGAGTATTCATGATTCTCTTCATCCCATTGTGTTTTCTGGGTGGCTTGGCAGGCGATAACATCACCAAATAGACCACATTTGCACAGTGACGGCTCCCCCGGGGGCGGTCATTGCTCTCTGGGATTCATATTGCCAGGATCTGTGCACCTCCTTACCAGCCTGTAATACATACTGGACTGCTGTGTTTACCTCTGAAAGCAAACACCACCTTGGCAGGTTAGACACTTAAATTCTGGCAGGAGATCGATCTTAACCTGCTGCTGACAAATCATCGGCCAGACAGAGAGGACAGTGGTCATTAGGACCTGGCTGCAGAGATGATATCAATGTTCTGTGTTAGCTGTATTTTTTTGTTGTTTATTGTTGAATATATGTTTTCTGGTTGAGGGATGTGTGGTGGGCGGAGGGATACTCCTGGGTGGGCTGCAGCGAGAACGTAGGGTAGGATTATTTCATCGATTTACACAAAAAAAAGCAAGGTATATCTATTATCATGGGAGCCATTATCATTTTGTAACTTGGAATGTCAAAGGGGGACAGACAAAAGAAAAATGACACTATTCTCCAGCATTTTAAAAATTAGGACAGAGTGAATGCTTTTAAAAGGGAACTGGTGCTTAGCGTTCAGAGGGATTGGGTGGGCCAGGTTTATGTGGGGGGTAACAGTACAAGACAGAGAGGGGGTGTTAATTCTTATTGCACAGCCAGTACCTTTTCAGCTTATCCAAGAGATTAGAGATGACGAGGGTAGATACATTTTTACGTTCACTTGCGTGCATGCGCAAGGAATGTCTTGGGAGAATAGGACAGTTTGGAGACATGACTGTCCTATGCAAGCCACTGCCCCGTTGAGCAGGCATGGCGGTTCTGCACCAATGGATGTGGGTGCTGTGTATGACAGCGGTGGTCTTCACTTCAAAGAAAACCACCGCTGTGTGCTGGCAACGCCTCACGCCCCACCCCAAAGCTTTGGTGCCACACTGGGAGCCCACCCCAGCGTGGCAAATCTTGTTTTGGCCAATGGGGGTGCCCAATCCCCTGTTGGCTCCATGTCCCCCCAAACAGCTTTCCCTGCTGCCATGCTGGGAGCCCACCCCAGCGTGGCAAACGTCCTGTGTCACACCGCTGTGAGCTGGCAGCGCCTCACGCCCCCCCCCAAAGCTTTGGTGCCACGCTGGGAGCCCACCCCAGTGTGGCAAAACGTCCTGTGTCTTCTGAATACAAAAAAAACCCTGTAAATAAAACGTTCCATCGCTGTCTCCTCACCCCCCTCCCACAACCCGCACCCACCCACTGCGCACCCTGCCTCCCCACACCTCCCCCTCACCCCATACTTACCTCCGGAGCTCGGCACAACGATCTTCGCTGGACCAGGAACATGTCTGCACTCTTCAAAGCCGACCGCGAACTGAGGAAATGGCGGTAAGCTGTATAATGGGCTAGATGGGTTTTTTCAACTTTGTTGCATATCTCAGGCATTTTTTTGAATTTTTGCACCAAATTTTCAACATGGGGTTTTTGGGACCCCTTCTCATGAATGGTTCACTGCCATGGCGTTATTCAGGCCCAAAGGGTGATTTCTCAGTCACTGCGTGAAATCACCTTTTGGGCCCGATTGATGAAACGACACTGCCAGCGTTCAATTGGTGGGCTCTCAAAAAGCCTATTTTGAAAATTTGGTGGAAAAATTCCTGAAAATGACCATTTTACGAGCGTGCATTGTGCAGTTCCCACGCAGGCTCGTAAGTTCATGAATTTTCAATATTTTCACTCCAGATTTTCAGCATTGCCATTTTACCACACCTTCTTATGAGTAGTACTGCTGTCATTTTTCACATCTCACCCAAAGCGATGTTTTCCACCCATGTAGCGCACAATGGCGCCAGTCGGTGTGCAAACTCAATGTATGGGACACATTAAGAAAATCACAGTGACACTCTTCATGAGCAGAGGTCTTAAAATGGCTGTGTTGAAATTGGTGAAAAATTCCTAAAATGACTGTTTTACGAGGCGTGTGTTGCGCAGTTCTCACCACGCGCTTCGTGGGTTTATTAATTTTCAATATTTTCACTCCAGATTTTCAACATTGCCATTTTACCACACCTCACTATGAGCAGTGCAGCTGTCATTTTCACATCTTGCCCAAAGCGTGTTTCCCATGTAGGCGCACAATGGCACAGTCGGTGTGCAAACTCAATGTATGGGACACATTAAGAAAATCACAGTGACACTGTTCATGAGCAGAGGTCTTAAATGGCTATGTTGAAAATTTGGTGAAAAAATTCCTAAAAATGACTGTTTTACGAGCGTGCATTGCGCAGTTCTTACGCACGCTCGTAAGTTCGCGAATTTTCAATATTTGCATTCCAATGACTTACAAATACCTAAACAGTACATAGAAGCAAGCAACATTCAGCATTGACAAATGCTTGTTTATTTTGCATTCGCTTGCATCTGCATGTGCAAGGAGACGTTTTGGGACAATACGACTTTTTGAAGGTGTGTGACCCTCCTGTCCATTGCAGTGCTCAGTGTAACTATGTGCAACCCTACTGCCCAATGGATGCATGAGCTGTCTATGACAGCAGTTTGGCTGCAGTGGTCTTCAGTTAAAGAAAAGCACCACTGCAATCAGCGGTGGTAACGGTGTATTTAACATATTGACGCCACCCTTTCCCCTCTGGCTGCTAATAAAACCTCCCACTTCCTCCCTCTGCTGCCGTCTACCCTGCTCCCTTGTTATTTCCCCACCAAACACATTGTATGTGCAGACGGAGTGCCCAGTCCCCATTGTCTCCAGCCCCCAACAAACATCAGGTGGCATGCTGGGAGCCCACCCCAGCATGCCCATTGTCCCTGTAAATGGGAAAACTGTCCCGCAACATCTTTGTTTTTTAAACCTGTGAAAACAGAAAAACCATCCCTCGCTGTGTCTTGTGCCCCTCCCAAACCCACACCACCCTCTATACCCACCTCCCCTCACCCCATACTTACCTCTGGAGCCTGGTGCAATGATCTTCAGTGGAGGGAACACGCCTGCACTCTTGAAAGCCGAACGCAAACTGAAGAAATGACGGTAAGCTGTATAATGGAATAAATGTTTTTTTTTTTTTCAACTTAGGTGGCTATCTCAGGCATTTTTGCAAATTTTGGCACCACATTTTCAACAGGGGGTTCTTGGGACCCCCACCTCATAAATTCAGTTACTGTCATGTGAGTTTTTCGGTCCCCAAAGGTGATTTCATGGTCACTGCACAAAATCACCTTTTGGGATTGATTAACTAAACAACAGTGTCACTGTTAATGAGGTGGACTCCCAAAAGCCTATGTTGCAAATTTGGTGAAAAAATGTCAAAAAATGACTGTGTTATGAGCGTGCGTTGTGCAGTTTCCACGCACACTCATAACTTCAAGAATTTGAAATATTTTCCTCCAGATTTTCAACACTGGCATTTTTTCACACCTCCTTATGAACAGTACAGCTGACATTTTCACATCCTGGCTGAAATGTGTTTTGCACATCCAGCGCACGATGGTGTGGTCACAGAGAAATCAATGCTCAGGACAGATTATGAAAATCACAGTGACACTGTTCATGAGCAGAGGTCCCAAAATGCCTATGTTGAAAATTTGGTGACAAAGTCCACAAAATGACTGTGTCATGGCGTTCATGCGCGAGTTTCCATGTACGCTAGTAAGTTCGAAATTTGTGCATTTTCACTCCGATGTTCAACATTGCCATCCCTTTACACCTCCCTATGAATGCTACAGCTGTCATTTTTCACATCCTGCCTGAATTGTGTTTTTGCACATGTGGAGCAGAATGGTGTGGTCGCTGTGGGAAATCAATGTTCAGGACAGAGTAACAAAATAACAGTGGTACTGTTCATAAGCAGAGGTCTCAAATGCTTTTATGAGGTGGGGGTAACAAAAAGGTCATGCTGAAAATTTGTAGTGCAAATACCAGCAATCACACAGGGCATTAGGGTAAAGCACCATATGTGCCAAACACCACTGCAAATACCTGCAAGCGAACGTCCGGCATTGACAAATGCTTGTTTTTTACATGGTAGGTTGGGCCAGAAGGAAGTCTTATTAGACTCTGTATATTGACCTAATGTCAACAGTCCGGCCTTCTTTACAAAACTGACAACGGAAATGGCTCCTTTCCCTACACTTTCAATTTTGCTAGGGTGTGACTAGAACATTGTATATCAAACAAATTTAGACTACACCAGTAGAAGAAACAGTGGCCTGACATTGGGACAGAGGGAATTGAGGGAACTCATGGATCAATTAGGCCTTGTAGATCTGTGGAGACTGTTATACCCCTCCACAAAAGGCTTTACATTTTATTCAACAGGCCATAACTCTTTCTCCCATATTGATCACTTTTTATTTAGCCAAAAGTCTATTCCAGGCTACAGGGGTATGGAATAGAAGCTCAAGTTTTATTGAATCATGCCCCAGTCTCCTTGAAACTAGATCTTGTTAAGGCGATGAAGTGGACAAAACATGAAAATTCAATCAACAATTACTGAATGACAAAAATATAGCAATGAAAAAATTGGGCAGCATATTAAAACATCTATACATGACAATTTGGGGTCAGAACTGCATTTGGATACCCTGGGGAGGGTGATGAAGTGTACCTGGAAAAGGAAATAATTAGATTGGCCTCTACCCACAGGAAGAACAGGGAAAGTAACATTTCTGAATTCCTGAGAAAGATCAGAAACATACAGAAACAGAAACCCTGTACACCAATAGTAGTTTTGAACAAGTTACACCAACTAAGGGCACAGTATAATGAGGTACTTCAAGAGAAAGCAGAACAGACTCTATTTAGTGCAACGGTCACCTACATTCGGCAGTGAGAGCAGGCAGAAAACTTATGGCCCTCCAGTTAAGACGACCAGGGGGTAAGTGTGTGGTCAGATGCCTCAAAGTCCCTAATTAGGCACATCCAATCACAAAACCTAGGGAGCTTGCAGATGTGTTCTGTGTTTTTTATTAACAATTGTGCACAGATGAGCATGAGGGGGTGGATATGATGGCAGCGCTCTCTGCATTCTTTGGAGATATCCAACTGCCCCAGCTTACTGAAGCCCAACAGCAAATCCTAAAAGGGCGTATTAGGGAAGACAAAGTCCATGCTGCAATTAAATCTATGAACCTAGATAGGGTCCAGGGCCAGATGAAGTCTTCTCTATTTTCTATTCACATTTAAGCAAAGAACTGGACCCCACACTTCCATGGTCATACAATCACATGTATGATCCTATGGGGTCATAATATCATGGACGATACCATGCACAGAAAGACTGCACTTCTACTACTGCATGTGGGTTTACAGCGACAGGGAAATTACAGCGATAGAAAGTATTGCTACCCCCTGATGCTCACCAGCAACAAGGAAGTGGATGAAGTCACTGCTGGTCAGGTGCTCGGTTGAGCTGCTCCCATGGTGGAGTGGCTAGAGCACCCAACCCAGTAGTGGATGGGGTTGGGGGGAAGTGGTTTGATTCCCTTCTAGGGAATCTTTTCTCCTACAATTATATTTCTTGCCCCTGTGTCCACACCCCCTCGGAATTAATTATAACAGTTCCTGGAGGTGTGGGGGGAGCAGGGGGGAAGCCCCCCACAAAGCACAAGAAAAGCAGTCATGTGTTGCTCAATGCTGTATTGTGCCATGCGGTCTTGATGTGCGCAGTTTTGTCTGTGACATTATGACCCCGTGCCATGTATGATAAGGGTCTGCAAGATACCTTGCTAACAGAAGCCAGAATATCTTTGATACCAAAGCCTGGCAAAGGTAATACCCAGCTGGCAGCTACTCTCCTATTTCTTTAATTATTATTGCTATGAAAATCATGACCAGGGTTCTGGCAGCTTGACTGAGCAGGGTCTGGGATATTCTTGTAGGCCCAGAACAGGTGGGCTTCATGGTGGAAAGGGTGTCCAGTTATCACCTTCGAGAACTACACCACCTCATTTTTGCATCCAGGGAGGTAGACCACAAAGCAGTCTTGGTCTCCCCAGACAGAGAAACTTTCAACAGCATGGCCTGGCTTTACCTGTTTTTGATACTGGAGAAGTACAGCATACCACCTAATTTCATACAATGAGTCAAACAGTTAAGCCACTCCCTCTCGGCCAAGGTATATTGCAGTGGGGTTTTGTCAAGGAACATCAATCTCCAGAGGGGGACTAGGCAGGGGTACCCTTTGTTCTCAATGCATTTCATTTTGTATCTGGATCCCCTGGTACTCAAAATCAAACTAAATGTCAAGAATTGAGGTATACCCATTGGAATGCAGGACATGAAGCTCTCCACTTATGGTGATGATATTTCATTACATGTTATAGAACCTCAAGTCTCCATGCCAGAGGCTTTAAAAGACATTGTGACATTCAGTAAATTTTCTACATACAAACTTAGTATCAGTTTGGTTATTTATTTATTTATTTGAAATTTGGTGACCGTGAAAGGCACACTTAGCCAAAGCTCATTTCCAGATGTGACCTGGGGGGAAGGGAACAAAGGATAAAAAAAAATACATAGCTTAGACAAATACAGATGTTACAAAAAAGTCAAAAGTCATAGCACACAAAGAAAGTGCATAATGAACAAACAAGTAAAAATTGGCAGTTGAACATTACACCAGGTGTATAGGGGAATGATTAAAGGGAAGGGAAACAGGAGCAAGGGGAAAGGGAAAGGAGTCTCAGCTGATTTCTGAGGGAGGCAGGGAAACAAAGGCAAGATGGTAGTTGGTTCCAGAGTGAGTGAAGAAAATAGGCAAAGGCTGACCAGCCAGCCGAGGTATGGGAACGTGGCAAAGCAAAGATGCTATGATCCCTGGAGCATCATTTTGGTAACAAGCTTTTGGTGAACCTGTAAGGAAAGACGATCTTTATTTCAGTACAAGGTACCCAGTTTAGAAAGGAGCTTAAAATAAAACCAGTGTACTGCCCATTACTAGGCATGTGAACAAACAAGAGATTTTAACTATGGGGTTACAGTGGAAGTCCAAATACCTTACTTATCTGGGCATCAAGGTGACCAAAAAATTATACAGATCTTAAAGCCCTTAATGATAATAATAATAACAAAACTTTATTTTTATGACGCCTTTCCAAAACCAAGGCACCGCACAATTTTAAAAACATGTCAAATATCACACAAATTATATTACATAAAACAGTGCACATTGAATTGAAAACAAATAAATCCGTCACCAAAGGCTTGGGTTCATAAATGGGTTTTTAAGGCTTTTTTAAGTCCCTCCATGGTCACACACTCACGTAACTGGTGGGGTAGAGAATTCCAAAGAGATGGGGCTGCATGCATAAATGCTCGGGCCCCAGATGATTTTAAACACACCCTTGGGATCTCTAGCAACCCCTCGCCAGCTGAGCGAAGCAATTGCCCAGGGGCGGTAGGGGACCAGGAGCTCTTTCAGGTAGTCAGGGCCCTGTCTGTGTAGGACATTATAAGTCAAAAGACAGACTTTAAAGGTGATCTGCCACTGTACCGGCAGCCAGTGCAGACCACACAGCACCGGGGAAATATGGCAAGGCCAAGAGGTTCCCATCAAAAGCCATGCTGCTACATTCTGCACTAGCTGTAAACGGTGGACTTCCACCCCAGAAAGCCTTAGGTAGAGGAAGTTGCAGTAATCCAAGCGCAAGGACACAAAGGCATGAACCAATGTAGGAAGGTCACCGGACGGAACAAGGTGCTTAATCTTGGAGATATTCCTCAGGTGGTAAAAAAGGTCTTGATTATAGCTGACACTTGCGCATGCGGCATCAACCCTTCATCAAAAATTACCCCCAGGTTTCGCACCCACTCAGAGGTTGGGAGTGATAGACCCCCAAGAAAAAGCCCTGAGGGTGAACCTACCCCGACCCCTCTATTCGGTATCCTGGGTCCACAAACAGCACTTCAGTCTTTCCCGAGTTCAACTTCAACCAGCTCGAATCCATACACTCCTGGATTTCTGTGAGGCAGTTATTAAAGACTGAGAGAGCTCCATCCTGGTCAGGTGCAAAGGAAAGACAGAGCTGGGTATCATCAGCATAGCAATGAAACCTCAGCCCATACTTCCTTACAGTGTCTCCAAGGGGCAGCATGTACACTACGAATAACATGGGGGACAACACCAATCCCTGAGGAACCCCATAAGACAGAGGGACTGGGTCCAAAGAATGAAGCCCGGGCACTACCCTCTGAGTTCTTCCAGTGAGGTAAGATGTAAACCACCTGAGGACTGTACTCAACGGTAGTACATGAGGTGGGTGCCTGAATCACGGCGCCGTCTGTAATGGTGACGCGATATGGGCAAAAGCCCGAAAGGCGAGGGGGCAGGGAGGGCGACTGGATGTGGTGGGGTGGGCAACCCTAGTGACAGGATGTTGCTACATGTACATGCGTGCGGAGGGGGGGAGCGAGCACGGTGAGCGTGGCCTGGGAAGGGGCAGAGGGGATGTAGGGGGTGGCGCTGCGGTCGGCTGCTGAGCTGCACCATGGTATCGGGGGTTGGCCATCACTTGCGGTGCTCGGATTCCAGGTTCAGGTCTGGGTCCAGGCACTACTGTGCTTTTCTTGCGCCCGGCCCAAAATCTAATTTTTTTTTTACTTTTGCACCCCCCCGACATGCACCCCCCTGGAGTTCAGAATCCTTAAGTAGGGGGTGTGGGGGTATATGGAGACACAGCCCCCACAGAAAGCAAGTATTTTTAGTTCATGGCACTGTTTTTCCATGTGCTGAGGTTATCAGGGTGGCTAAATTGTTTTCGCCACCCTGATGTCGCTCTTCCGCGGTCGCCCACATCACATAAAACCGTACCCGACATGCCACAGATGAACCTCAGATGACCGAGAAGAACCCTATGGTCCACAGTGTCAGTTGCTGAGGAGAGATCTAGAAGAACCAAGATAGAATGATTCTTCCGATCTCTCACCATCAGGAGATCACTGAGCACCCAAACCAGTGCAGTTTCAGTATTATGCCTCTTTCGAAAACTGGACTGGAGAGGTTCATAGACATCATGGATGGTTAAATGGTTCTCCAGCTGTACGGCTACTACCTTCTCAACCACCTTCCCCAAAGGGGAAGGTTAGAGATTGGTCCGTAGTTCGCATGGCAATTCAGGTTTAAGGAAGCTTTCTTCATGGGGGTATTACCACCACCTCCTTCAGGGAGCTAGGAAACTCACCTGTTTCCAGGGAGCACCAAACTATCCATGCAAGGACCAGACCAATGGTATCAATACAACCCAAAATAGGGAGGTTGGCCCTGGATTCAAACTACAGCACGTAGAGAGCATACTCTGGACAATCCTCATGACGTTCATGAACTCCACTTGGTTGAAGGTACTCCAGGAAGGCTGAAGGCCAGCGACCAAGTGCTGATCAGAACCAATGCCCATAGAGTGTGCCAGTTGGAGAGCTGCCCTGATGTCAGCCACCTTAGTCGCAAAGAATCGAACAAGTTCATTGCACTCTATTTGCGTAAATGCTTTCCAAACTTGCAGACAGGCTGGGTTGCACAGTCTGTCCACAGTTCGGAAAAGTTGACCTGGTCGATTCTGAGCAGCCACAATCTCCCCGGACTGGAACTCTGCCTTCTTATGGGTGATTGCAGATTGATAGGTTTGATAATGCTCCATCAATCTAAGGTAGTCAGCATCAAGTGTAGATCTCTGCCAGTAGTGTTCTAACCTTCGACCAAATCGCAGCATCTCCCTCAAGATCCCATCAATTCATAGGGACTGAGGGTGAAGGGAGAGAGGACAAACACGGACAGGAGCAATGACATCCAGGGCTGCCGAAATGACCATATTATAGGCCACCACGAGATCCTCAGGGTCGATGTTTGCCACCAGAATAATTGATAGGTCAAGTACCGACATTAGGCCTTCAGAGCTAACATCTCATAAAGGGCGATACTTGACCATCTCCACAGGGGTAGGCCTTCGAGGGGGGGGGTGCTAAAATTTAACTCCACGGTATAATGATTGGACCATCCAACTGGTTCCACCCCAGATCTGAGGCTTCAATCCCCCACAGGAAGACTAAGTCAAGTGAGTGACCATGTTTATGGGTAGCAGTGGTAACTATCTGCGTAAGGCCCAGAGATGTGATAAGCTGGAGGAAATGTTGTCCAAATTGCCAGAGTTCATCATCAACCCAGGCATTAAAGTTGCCCAGTACCATCAACCTGGGAGACTCAAACGCCATATCAATGACGAAGTCCGCGACTTCCTGAAGGAACCATTTCCCATCGCCAGGTGGACGGTAGATAAAAACAATCCTACAACCTATGCCTGCTACCACAGTACACTCAAATGACTCAGTCTCCTCAACACGTACACTTGTGAGGCCCAATTCAGTCTTAAAACAGACCGCAACCCCCCCCCCGTGTTCCAATCTCGAGTGGTGAATCATCGAGTAACCAACTGGAATTGCAGTCTCTAATATAGGGCCAGAATTCTCATCCAGCCAGGTCTCAGTGATGCAAGCCAGATCCACTGAATTTACAAGATCTGTAATAATTGCAGTCTTGTTGTTAATGAATCTGGCATTGCATAACACCGCTTGAGTTGGATGAACTTCCGTGGCTGCCCAGACCACAAGCCCACCAAAATTGGTGGTGCCCTTGGGTATGGAAACCAGACAAGAAGGACCACGATCAGGGTTCCATTTTACCCCAGGGCATCTTCTGGACCCTACCACCCCAATGTGATGGCCCCACCCATTCAACCTCCGCCATTCACACCCCCAACCCCACCTCCTCCCCCGACGTGCAATACCTAGCGCTCTACAATGCTGGTAGATTGAAAAATGCAATGGGGAAGAGACAAAGGGGCAAAAAGAGCGAAGAGCAGAGAATGAATAGCACACAACCGTGGGGGCAGGCCTCTAACACATTTTGGTGACCAAGACTGATTAACCCTAAAACCAAAAAACATAAAACTAAACTTAAAAATAACCAAAACAAACTCCCGCCCTCAAAAAATTATAATGACTACACTAATCAGAGCAAAAAAATCTCAGTTTGACTCCAAATCCCAGTCCAAAGCCAGGTCTCTCCAGTCTCTAATAAAACACCCACTTCCAGAGGAGACTTACAATAAGGTCCCAGGATCTCGTAGTTCCAGAACAAGGCAAATCATGAGTCTAATGACCAGAATAAGGACTTCAACTATATAACCCAATAATACACTCAAAACACCCACCCCATAAAATAAAACAAATCCTAAATTACACAGTAAAATATAAAATAAAACAGTCTTGAAATCCAGAAAAACGGTGGAGGACCAGCTAAAAGATACTTAATTAATTAATAGAAATTGTAACAGTAACTGAAGTCTGAAGAATAAGTCACCTAGTACTGAAAATCTTCAGCTCCCTCAAGGCCCTCTCACAGCCCTAGGGGCCAAATGAAGTCTGGGACTCTCACTCCCAAACAGAAAAATATGTCCCAGATGTTTTTCCAGCCCCCATACACTCTCACTGCAGAAGGTGGCTAGATGAGGCACTCTCACTGACTTCACGAATAATAATAGTAACAGATTAGTGGTATTTTCTGCCCCCAAACACTCTCACTGCCAGGGAGGCAGGACAAGTTTGAGGGCTTTCTCACTGCCCTCCCAAACCAATAATACAAACAGAAAGAATAGGGATTAAGAGGTCTGACCGTGAGGGTGAAACAGCTGCAAAATTAAGATTGGCAATCCTCTTCTTGAGAGTCTGAAGCATGCAGGAGCAGGGCCCCAAAAAATCCCAAACAGGGACCAGAAACTGCCAATGCCTGTGGCCAGCACTGCAGATCTCCCCCAGGGTACACACACCAGTACATCCCTCGGAGAACCCAAGGACTACCGACTCGGTCCGCCAGCTACCTGGCTAGATCAGGGCCCAGCCCTCCATGCAGCCGAGCACCCCAGCAGCCGGAACCCCACAGGTCAGGACCACCAGCTCACTGCACCACACCACACCATTCCTTCCGACCTTCATCTTCACAGGTCACTTCAAAAAAAATCTTCCATCAGCAGATTTAAAATCCAACAATCTTCCTTCCTATGGATAGCATCCAAATAGATCCCAGGCAAGTCACCTCCTCATGAAACCCAACTCCAGAGTCAGCCAATTCACCTCCAAAAGCACAGTACCAAGTCCAATCGAGCCAAAAAAAATCCAAACAGCAGGCCCAGTGCTAAGGTGAACATTTAAGTGGTAGCAGGCCGATGACAAAATGATTGCAGTGCATACTACAAAGATGTTCCAGTCATCCCAATATCGTTCCAAACACACACTTGCTGACCAGCTTTAGCTCAAATGCTTAAAAACTTAACCAGAGGCAGGGAGAAAACAAGATATGTAAGAACAAATGAAATAACGAAACAGACTAGCTGCTAAAGCAGTCGACAGCATGCCCAGCCTGGAGGCCATCTTCAAACAGGGTTAATCTAGACCCACTGCTAAAAATTGCGGAAGGGGACCTCCACAGATGATCATCTCTACCCCTGTCATTGTGGCTGGAGAATAAACAGCATAAAAATGAATGTGCTTCCCAGATTGTTACATATCCATTAGGGATGTTGAATATAGTCCTGCCTCTATCTTGGTTCAAGAAGCTTCATATCACCATTACCTTATTTCTCTGGCATGGCAAAAGTGCAAGGAGGGAATACCATAAGCTCACTAGCCCTAGGAGACTGAGAGGTCTCCACTGATTGATTTATTTGCTGTATTATTTTGCACTACAAGGCAGCAAATATTTCAGATGGGGAGTAGCGGCCTCATAGGAGGGAGACGGTGGGTGTATGTATAGAAGAAGAACTGGCAGGACTGCAAAACTGTCAGCTTACAGTTTACTGACCCCTCCCACCCTGGCAAAACTCCCAAGCTGGCTTAGAAGTACTCCCATTCTTTGGGCTGTTAGGGCACACAACCAGCTCTGTAGATCCCTGAAAGTGATGCCTAGAATGGATGTGCTCCAACCCCTTTTTAACAGCCCTTAGTTGTTGCTAGGCCATAGACTGATTGGACCTCAGTTCTGGGAAGGACTCCAAATTAAGCAGCTTGATAACTTCCTCCTAAGACAGACAATCCTGCCTTTCTGCTCCTTTCAAATTTAATATGGGGCGCCAGATCATGCCATTTTTAATTATCTACAAATTACTCACTGTATTACCCAACTACTAGGGCCACCCCTCCTGTTTAAAGAGGGTAGGTTACTTTTTGAAGGCTTAATTCAGACAACCCAGCAGCCACATGTAGTTTCTGGGGTGTATTCAGCGTTACAAAAATTAGATTCTGGCAAGACTATGGGAATATGTCCATACTAGGCAGAGATCCTGGTGTTGGATTTAGATGAACCACAATGACAGACAGTGTGGCGTGGTACCTATAAATGTATCATACAAAAAAAGCTTATGTTGCACAATATGAAATATTGCATAATATGTACTTCATTAGCAAATTATTTAACATGGGTCAAAGGGAAGATGCTGTTTGCACAAGGTGTGAAACAGCAGAGGACATGCTCTACCATGTCTTGTGGCAATGTTAGAAAATGGAATCATTCTAGATAGGCAATAAAAATAGCTTAGACTTGCTACTGGATCTGCAAGATGCCTTTACTCCACAGGTCTGCTTTGTGGAGGTGTACAAGAATAAGATTTTTGGTCCCAGGAAAGGCCGTATTTACATTAATTGCTACATTAGCAAAACTGGTTATATTGAGACATTAGGTAGAAGATAGAGACCTCCACAAGAATGGAATGGTTGAAGAAATATTGTCTTCTTTGAATGTAGACAAGTCTATTGCTAGCCTGAACCACAGATTTGCAACCTTCTGTAAAAGATGAGAGGTGTTGCAAACTCTGGCCCTATGCACAAAAAAAAGTGTCTACGCGCTACATATTCGAGGCACATAGGCAACCCTAAGTTGGAATGCTGCGCCACGGGGGTCCCATGGACCGCCACTAGCATTCATGAATGGTGCATATGGCAGTTATGCACCAGATCCCCGGCCACGTGGTCGGCAGCATGCCAGGGTCGGTTGGGGGGCATGCTGGGGGCATGCCTGTGCTATGCGCCATTCACCAAGGCACACAGTGCCAGGCACAGGGGGTCACAGATTACAGCAGCTGGGACCCTGCTGTAACCCAGTGTGCGCCCCCATGGACATCACCCGCTGGTTGCAACAGGACCAGGAAATGGCCCTCCATGCTGCCCCAGCCCACTAGGCAGCCATTTGGGTGAGAGCCCATACAGTTATTATTTATTCTTATTTACATGGCTCCACTCCGCCACTGTATGCCCACCACATTTGTGCAAGGGAACCACTATGGGACCCAGGTCCAGCATCCGATTGGATGCCTGATGGGTCTGCCCCTCAGCACCAGGCCACCCCTGTGAACCTGTGCACTTGGGGGGTTGGGGCCATGGACAGGTGCCCCGTGGGTGCATGCGGTCGTGTATACCATGCACCCTGCATCTGTCTGGGGCCATGGAGCTATGCTGGTGGGGTATGCACCTTTGACATGTACCTTTTGCTCCATTAGTGAATAGCGCCCTCTGTTATTGATAGTGTCAGGATGATGCACATTGCAAGCCAGCAAGGTTCCTTCCCCTGTGCATTGTGGTTGAGATACATATGGGAAGTGCTGGGCTTTCAATTCTTTTAATAGTTACTGTTTCCATAAGTTTGGATAAAATGTATTATTTGTGAAAAACTGATTCTACCTAATGTATTGCTGTCAAGCGTTTTTTTTTGGAGGGGGGTTGTATGGGGATTGTTGACTGTTACTGTGGGTATGATACTGTGTTTTGTACTTGTCTTGTTGTAAGCAGGGAACCTTTTCAGTAATGTACAATCAACTACAAAAATAAAGAAAGATGGTCTGGCAACTGGGGTTCAATGCAAAAAAGTGCAGGGTCATGCACATGGGAAATAAGAACCCCAAGACCAAGTACAGACTGGGAGGTGTGATAGTCATGGTGTCTGAGGATTAAAAAGACCTAGGGACTACAATCACAAGCTGTCCGAAACCTGCAATTCATCAAGGCAGCAATGAAGGCAAATAGGATGCTGGGATGCATATGTAGAGGCTTCACCACTAGGAAGAAAGTGGTTATGTTGCCACTGTACAGATCAATGGTGCAGCCGCACCTGCAATACTGTGTGCAGTACTGGAGTCCCTACCACAAAAAGGACATCAACCAGCCAGTGACAGTCAGAACAAGAGCTGCACAGCTGATTCAGGGCCAGCAAGGGCTCTCACATAAACAGAGGCTGGAGAACCTAAATATGTACTTATTCTAGGAGAGAAAGGAATGACAGGACATGGTTGTGACCTTCAAGTATCTCAGGGGTATTAACAGTGTTGACCTTGGGGATCTTTCAAGTTCAGCAAGAACAGAAACACAAGGGGAAACAGTTGTAAGCTGGCAGGAGGACGTTTCAGGAGGAAGGCCAGGAGGCAGTTCTTCACTGAGAGAGTGGTCACAGGATGGAGCAGACTACCCAAGGAGATGGCAAGCCAGTGAATGGTTGGGGTTTTTAAGAGGGGGTGGGATAAGGTAAAGGGGAGGGTAAGGGTATCAATGGAAGGGGCAAAACATCATGTAACACACATTACATAAACTCCACATCAAGCAGATCCACTAGACAGCAAGGCCTTCTTCTGCTGGCATTTTTATATGTTCATATGCTCACTCAGTTTGACTATCTGGGTTAAATAGATGTAAAATGAGTGGTGAACACTGTATTAAATGGACCTGAGTGAAAAAGGTATCTTTCTTGATAGATGGAGGTCACTGACTTGTGAAAGGATTTAACAAGTAATCATAAATATTTGGGGTGAGTAAATGACTTTAAGTCAGACTTTTATGGTAACGTCGGAGGTATATGATATCTTGGGGGGCAGTTAAATCAACAGCTGTATTAATTCTTAAATAATTGCATTGAAATTGTAGTTGTAATTTTAGAAAGAGACAGTAGAGGGTGACATTGAGTGCCAAATGGGCTTTATATGACTCTGCTTTAAAAACCTACACTGAGGTGTTTAGGGGGAAGCGGACAGAACAAGGTGGATGGGGCAAATAGAGGGAGGGGGTGTTTTATTCTGGAACCAGTTATAAGTGCAGTAGAATTAGCTGCAGAGTATTTAATAAAATTGCACAATATCAGACATTCAGATGCAATGCCCTGCTCCTAACAATCAAATTCCACTGATGTGTCATTCTGCAGTCTACATTTGTCAAAAAGAAGATGTTAGCATGTAATGACTACTACTAAATGGGTACATCTTCTGAGATGGTGGGGGCGGGGCATGATGGGATGGCTTACTTGGTCTTTTTCTGTGCTTTAGAAACATCAGAAAAGGATGGCATCTACCTAGATGGTTCCTGGCTAATCTGTCTCCACAGACTCTAACTGGTCATCAGTGACATGCCCTCCTCCTTGTTCATTTCCTAATATTACCCTACGTCTATCCCATGCATGTTTGAAACCCCCTGTTGTATTCACCTCCACTAGCAGTCTATTCCAGGTGTCCATCACTGCTCTTTCACTGAAGTAGCACTACCTCACATCCCTCCTAAACTCTCCCCCTTCCCCCCAGCTTCATTGCATGCCCTCAGATTCTGGTGCTCTTCCTCATTTGAAACAGACTCCACTACTGCACCCTGTTTACCCATGACAGATACTCATTGATCCTGATCATATCGCCTCGAGCGCTGCTGTCCTCCACATGGTGCATGTTGATATCCCATACTCTCTCTCCTCATAGAGCTTTTGGTTAAAACCCTGCACCATTTTAGTTGCCCTCTTCTGGACTGCCCCCACCCTGTCTATCTCCTTTCTGAGTTGTGCCCTCCAGAACTGGCCACAATACTACAGGTGGGGTCTCACCAGTGAGCAATATAGTGGCAACACCACTTCCCTCCCCCTGCTGAAGATACATCTCATATGCATCCCAGCATCACACTGGCCCTACCCACTGCTTCGTTACACTGCCCTGCCACTTTGAAGTCATTAGATATGATAACCACAAATTGAATCCTAATTACATTGTTTATTGATATTAGATTTTGCATACTACATGAACTAGATTCTGCGTATGTTCTCCCTCTTGTAAAAATGAATGGTGTGAATTGGAATGTCAAAGCTCCAAATATGAGGAAATGCGGATTTTGGAATCAGGGTCTGATCTGGAGTCAGCACACTGTACACCCACACACTCTCTTTATATAACCCCCCTCCCACAAAGAGCAGGTAGTACCAAAACAAACAGCATGAATAACATGCAAAAAATGTTAGTAGTATTTAATAGTACTTTCTTATTACTTAAATGTTTTTCTAGTACCAAATTGTATTTAGTGTGATGTGAAAAGCAATGCTTTACCTGGAAGCAGACATACCTAGTTGTATGCCTCCCACTACATCATCAGCATGTGACCTCACCGTTACATCACAAACCCTGCTGCCGGATCGGTAGCATGTGTCACAAGTTACTAATTTTGCAGCGGGAGACTGGCTTTTCTTGGTTACTGGTGATGCCACAGTCAGTGAGGTCACAGTGCTGATGCTGTATAGGAAGGAATAGAAATGACTATGTCAGCCTCCAGGTAGAGTGCTGTTCCACACATCACACCTAGTACTGTCAGGTAGAAAATGAACTAATTAGAGAACCAGAAAAAAAGAAATACTTCAAATATAAGAAGTGACAGCTGCCTATGTCTGAAAGTTACAATTGTTTCCAAGCAGTACAACAGCTTTTCAAAGGATAACTGAACCCTCTATTTATGACTGGTGCTTTTTCAAAAATCCTCCCATATGCTTTTAGGCAAGAGTGAGTAGAACTGAACAATAATCATAATTGCATGCAACTCAATGTTTATTTTGTAGCTTTTTAAAATAAGACAGAGATGAGGTAATTATCTGAAATATGTCCACCGACATGTAGATTGATGATGACACTGGATTGAGATAGCTCCACGTGTACATGTGTAAATCTCCGTGAAGCTCTGTTTTAATGTCCTTGACTTGCTATATCAGTTTACTTTGTTGTTTAATAATATTTAACTTGTACACGTAAAAAACATAAACTAACTCTAACACCTCTTAAAATGATCTAGACTCCAGTAAATGCCTTATGTGAATCCATCTTAAAATGAGGCTAAACTGACAGCTGGAAATGTTTTAAACAATTTTATTGTAGAATCTGTACCATAAGTAGTTTAAATTATGGAACTACTAATATAATAAAAACAATGACTATATTTAACTGGGATACCATCCATGATATAGTTTTAAACAGGACACAGAAGAGAATACACTTAACTAATATTGTAATAAAAAAGCCAAACCATAAGAAACATTGTCAAGCATAATCCAAACTCAGTTAAGTGCGCACTGGGGTGGTGGTGCTCTCGAAATATTTCACATCAAAACTCATTCCAGGAGTCGGGCACTCACCAGCCATGTATACAGAGACGCCGTTATTTGAAGTAGCTTACAGCATTTCATTTAAAAATAAAAAAGACAGACCACAGTCAGTCTGTACAGGCTTGACGCATTTCGGATTCATGGAACCCTTTGTGCTGTACATTAGCTTTTGATAAAGGGTTCCATGAATCTATAAAACGCATCTAGCGTATACAGACTGATTGTGGTCTGTCTTTTTATATTTTTAAATAAAATGCTGTAAGCTACTTCGAGTAGTGAAGTCTCTGTATACAAGGCTGGTAAGTGCCCATATCCTGGAATGAGTTTTATCATCAAGCATAACAATAAAAATCTTTAGACCATGGGCAATCATTTCCTCAAAGCAGGATGAGTGACCATACACTGCACACTGTGAGAAAGCTTGTTGAGAAACATCAGTGTATGCATGCCAGCATGGTTTGTGGTTGGTAGCCAAGTCCTTGGAGAAATAAAACCTAGTTTGGTTCTCTCTTTTTTTTTTAACAGCTTAAATTGGATATTCCTTAAAAGATGAAATGAAATTCAAAATAATCTTATAAAGAAAAGACATAAGCTGTACGACTGTACAAAGGAAACACCACTTTTTCAAAGTGGGATCCCAGGCATGCTGTTGTCATTTTCAACAGCCTCTACACAAGAAGTGTAACATGGGGCTAACGGAAGTGTGTTATTATGTGTTTGTATGTATGTTGGAAACCTTATTAAAGCATTGAACTTCGTACATCTTGGCTGGAAGCTCCTTTATGTAGCCCACCTCTTCACTCTGTATAACAGAGTGGCATACATCTGTATGAGTGGACATTTGAAAATGTTAACCCTTTACATGCTGGGGCATGGAAAAGGAACACTAGTAACTCTTTTTCTAATGGGGGTTACACTGTCTGCTGCCCAAATGCTTGACACCTTCATTAACATGGCACCTGGAGCAAAATACAAAAAGCACATCACAGCACGTGGCACCAAATAGAAATGCTGAAAGATTCTTACATTTATCACAACACTGACACTCAAAACATAGACAATGACAGCAGGAAAAAAAAAACATTGGTCCCAACACCCATCTATCTGCCTGTAATACTCTATTGTACCCCAAATCTTATTTATTTAGATTTTGTTGACCAGAAAAGGAGAACTAGACAATTCTCCCTTTTTTCTGCCTCGTTCCGGGAGAGAGGCATACAGATGGATGCCAACTGACATTCAACCAGATTAAGCTGTTGGTGGTATTTTTAGTGAATGGGGGAAATTCAGCCAGGACACTGGGGAGATTTCCCTTGCTCTTTTCCAAGAAGTGCCATGGGATCTTTAACATCCACTTGAGCTACCACCAGAACAGGCAGATGGGACATTGGTTTAACATCTCATCTGAAAGACAGCACCTCAGGAGCAGACCACCCCCTTCATGCTGCCCACAGTGTCAGTATTGGGATTTAACCCAAGTGCAAGGTGGGGTGGAAAGGATGAAAAGGGACTTGGCAAGGTTGGAGGAATGGTCAAATGTATGGCAGCTTAGTTTCAATGCAAAGAAGTGCAAAGTAATGCACCCGGGAAACAAAAATACAGGGGAAGAGTACACAATGGGGGATGAGATACTGACAACAACAAAATGGAAAAGGACCTGGGGGTAGTCATATCAGATAACCTAAAGGTGGGCCAGCAATGTGAGAAGGCAGTAAGGAGGGTTGGGGGATACTGGGATGCAAAGCGAGAGGCATCACCAGTAGAAAACAAGAAGTTGTTGGCCCTCTGTACAGACAGTTGGTAAGACCACATCTGGAGTACTGTGTACAGTTCTGGAGACCCCATCTCCGCAAAGACATAGAAAGAGTGGAAGCTGTCCAGAGGAGGGCAACCAAAATGGTGCAGGGTCTGCACCAGAGGACATATGAAGAAAAACTAAAACAGCTTAAGATTTATTTTATATTATTTATTTATTTAGTTTTTGTTGACTGGGTAAGTGCACTAGACAAATCCTGCCTATTTTCAGGCACGACCCAGGGGAAGGGATACAGATGAATGCCAACTGACCTTGAACCAGATTAAGCTGTTGGTGGTATTTTTAGTGAAGATGTATAGCCTCAAGGAAAGGAGGGAGAGGGGGGACATGATAGAAACTTTCAAATACCTCAAGGGAATCAACAAAGTCCAAGAGGGTAGTATCTTTCAGAAAAAGAGATGTGCAAGAACAAGGAGGCACAGTCTGAAGATAGAGGGGGGACGGCTCAGAGGTAATGTGAGAAAGTATTTCTTCACAGAGAGGGTTGTAGATGCATGGAACAGCCTTCCTAAGAAGGTCATAGAGTCAAAAACAGTGGGGGAATTCAAGAATGCATGGGACAGACATAAGGCAATTCTAGCGGGGGTTAGAAGGAAGTAAGCTGTTGGTTAACTAGGATCTGCAGCTTATCCATTAGGTAGGGAAATGGGCAGACTAGGTGGACCAAGCGGTCCTTATCTGCCATCAAATTCAATGTTTCTATGTAAGTGCCTAGTGTGGGGATAGAACCCACAGCCTTCTGATCTTCCAGCTTCAGAGGCAAGTGTGCAACCTGCTAAGCCACTGACACTATCACACAAATCAATTGCCTTTTGAGGCTGCCTGACCATGCACATTGTTACGTGAACTCTACCCATCCCTTTATGCTTGTAAATCTGGCTTACTAGACAGCCGATGAGGAGACTAGCCTTACCTCACTATCAGATACATACTGGTGTGACATACCCCCTGAAGACCACTTGAATCACTCCTGGCCGTTGCAGCATCCTGGCTAGAAACCAGACCCCTCATCTTGAAGAGCAGAGTAGCCTGTCCCATACTGCTTATTTACGTCAACACATCTGCCACATTAAACTAATTACATTACATACAGTGGTTCAGAGGATTGAAACTTTTTATTTTGCAGTCCCTTCACTTTCCAGTGGGGTTTAAGTCACACTGTGGGACACAAATTACCTTCATGTTAAGTGTGAGACATTACCCTTGATTCACATTTCAGGTGCACAGTTCCTTTGGCTAAATGCTAATTCCAAGATCTCGGAGCTTTACCCCTGTTGTCCAGGCAGGAGCAAGTCTGCAAAATGAAACAATAGGGTTCTTGCCAAAGGCTCAGGCTGCAAAGGAATAAAGTAAAGTATAACTTGATCTAATTCAATGGGTGTACACAAGCCATTTACACTCACCATCCCCTAAGCGACTAGCACCTTGTTGGCATACCAGGACAGCAAACAAAAACTTCTTGGGGAGGTTTCTGCCCCTAGAGGTGCCATGGGAACATAATTCTTTTATGTTAAAGGTACATTAGGAAGGAGCCCAAGGAGAGAGGTGAGCTGCTAGAGGAGGAGGGGTGAACAGTGGGAGCAAAGAAAATGAGTTTCTTAATGAGATTAGAGGAATCTGGTTTATATAGTTCAGGAAGGGAATGTGGTTGGTTGCACCCACCCTACAAACCACAGGCTTTAGCCTTTTCATTTAATGGGTGTATGCCACCATAATGTAGGGTAATGCTTGCACAACTAATTGACAGCCAAACGCTAGTGTACAGTATGGTAGGGTGATGATTGTCACATATAGATACATTGGCCATTCAAGCTTTCTGTCCCCTGAGGGACTACTACTCTTTTGTGGTACCAAGAATGCAAAATAACTCTCTTTGGGAGGGTTCAACACCTAGAGGTGCCACGGGAACATGATTCCTTTGGCTAGAGATAACTTAGGAAGGAGCACAAAAAAAATTTTATACAGGAACTGCAAACACAGATGATCAATGTGATAACATGGATGGCTGTTAGCTGGTGATGAGCGATAGCAGACTGAGGCATGACTTCCAGAGGAGAGAGGGAAGGGCAAGATGTAGGAGAAGGCAAGCCACCATCCAGCCCCAACTCACAGCAGAGCTAATACTAAGTAAAATGGTAATAGACAGTTACTTCATGGTCATTGGCATGCAGGAGTGAGAAGAAAAAAAAAGATGAAGGAAGTCTCTGGGTTCCATGACTTCAATCACCATCCATCCTGTCATGGGTAGTATTATTAGGATCACTGAGCTAATTTGGAATTCCAAATCAAGGAGAAACTTTTGTGAGGGTATCTCTCACTCCACCTCTCTAATGAGATAATGCTGTGAGAGTGCTGTGAGTAGATCTCAAAGCTAAAGGATGTACACCTAGGAAAGAGGTCTGCGCCCCCCCAAAACATGGAAAGAGGAGAGCAGCTACTGCTGCAAGGCTAGCACCTAGCCTCTAGACCATGAGAATGCTTAACCTTGAGTGGAAACTAAAGGAAAGGGGAAACAGAATGAGGCTTGGTAGACAATAGGTAGATGCTGGGTGAATAGTTTTTGGAGATACTGCCAACATGGGCTGCACAGCTAAAGGAACCTACATTGGCTTATGGCCCCCCATGGCAGCTGAAGTCTTAAATGCTACACTGTGGGATGCCACCAACCATGAGCCTGCATGGCTGAAGCTTCCCTTCGAATATTAGAACTTCTCTTCACATGGTAGGACTACTGGGAGATGCTACAGGAAACAAGAGCACTGACGAGGACCCACACCTTGCTAGGAACTCACCCTCAAGATGCAGACCTCAAGGGAAATGAATGAGCAGGGAAGGGGACTATGATAATGGCCAGTAAAAATGCATTCATAGCCTGATGGCATGATGCAGAAATGAACTGACTGCATGATGAGGCAAAGGGAATGACTGATAAATTGTCTTGGACTTATTGTTCGAACCTTCCAAAGTTCAACCATGTGAACTTTGACCATCAAATCAGGTAATGTTCACTAAAGTTCTCTTACTGACAGACTAGATCGCACTAGTTTGACCATTAAAAAACATTAGGAATGGGATACAATGAAATAACGTAATGCACTGGGCTGACGAAGTACCCAAAACTGCAGGATGATGCAGTGAGCCACACTGAGGGGTACTGGGTACAAAAACTGCGTCCGTTCAGTCAGTGCCAATCATAAACAAAACTAGTAATGAATAAGAGTATGGCACTCACAATGCTCACATAAAATGGATTATAATTGTAAGGCCTATGTATGCCCACAAAATATTGGTACAGAATCCCACAGCGTAGGCAACTGGTTCCAAAAATTGCGTGCCATTGGGACAGTGCCACACATGGACAAGACTTCCTGTTATACCCTGGATAAAGTGTTGTACCTATTGGTGTCATGGTCAATGTTGCCTCAAAAATTATTTATTCAGCCTCTGTACACGTGTCACAAATTTACAAAATATTAATCTGAAGAAGGCCGAGTGAAGGCAACAGTGCAGCATTCCACTGTGTGTGCAGGCTAATGGTTCCAAGAAAAACTAATGGACACAGAAGCCCTCCCTATTGACTTCATCAGCTTCCTCTTTCTTTAGCCCACCTGGACGTGTAAGAGCAGGGCTTCAGTTAATTTGTTTTTAGTAGATGTCAAATACTTCCATGAGTCAAAATCTGGAAGTCATTTCAATTTTTTGGAAGTCAAAATACTTATCAGATCCCACAATTTGAAAGTCAATATTCAAGGAAGAATCAATTTATGGATGTTCATACAAATATTAGTGGTAAAACATGATTTCTTTTAGAGAAATCCACAATTTCTTAACTTCTGTGTCTTCAGTTTTGGAAGTTATCCAATTTTGTTTTTTACATTTGGAAGTCAATGACTTATTCACTCTTTATTTTGCCGGTTTCACCTTATTTTTTGGCATCAAATACTCCCAAAATGGAGTTAACTGAAGCCCTGTGTAAGAAATTAATCATTCATAAACCATGGCAAAAATGGCTTTAGGAAAAGGGTCAAGTCAATTTTTTTTAAAAAGTGAGCATCTCTACATTTGGGCCAAAAAGCATGTTCTCCTGTTGGTGGCAATATTGCCTCTAGCATTGAAAATTCTCTCTGAGTATGTTCTTGCAGGTGGGCAACTAAAGTGTTCAACAGCTACCTGTGTCAAAGACGGCCCAATTATCTTATTTTGATACCAGTATAACAGAGGCTCATCTCCTGCTAGTGGCACATTCTCATCCAGATAATCCTGCACCATTTTGTTTGCTGACATCTCAAACAATACTGTGTCATAAAGAGACTTGCCCTTCTTTTTCATCAAGCCATAGTCAGTTGTTCTCATACTAGTTTGTCATCAATGGCTGTCTTTCTGGGGGGGTTCAGCAGCAGCAGGAGCAGTAGTAGCAGGCTGACTTGGAGACAAAAATGAGTGGCAGCTCCTGTGGCATTCAGTAGTAGTGGTGGAAACACAATGGAATCCTCTTTCTTCCCTCTCCTCCACCTGTCCTGTCAGTGTGATTGCAAGGGAATGTGATGAGTGTTGTTCTTCTGCTCCGTTTGTGTTCCTGTTCGTGTTTTGTGCCACACATACAGAGATCAGATGGATAAGCCAGGCTGTATATGACTGCTGATCCTTACTACACTCTTGTGTATCAAAGAATGTCTCAAATGTGTCTTTGAACTGAGGTTCAAGAGAGTGACTACAAAGTTTTGGTCATCTGTATGCATTTGTGAAATGTATGTATCATTGCAGAAACGCACAAGCTTATCCTTTCTATTAAACTGAGAGCAATGGCATCATCCTTTATAGTGAGTTTTCATACAAAGAAGTTGCAGGTAAATGAGGACAATAGGGAGGAGTACCTGGCTTAGACCAGCTGCATCAGAACTTACCACCCTTGTGGCCCCCTCAAAATGCTTCAGCACAGTGCAGAGGGTCTCCTTCAGGTGCCACTTATTTGGGATGATGTACACATCTCCCTTGCCAATACCATGCTCAATGGCATACTGGTGGATAGCCTTTTGTTGTTCTAGCAGCCATTCCATCATGTAGTATGTGGAATTCCATATTGTTGCCACATCTTGTTTCAGGTGGTGGAGGAGAAGGTGCCTCCACTGCTGTATGTCTCATAACAGCTTCTGTGCCCTTACAGAATGGTTAAAATGACCAAACTTTTTTTTGCCAGACCTACACATATCTGCACAGTGGTGTCTTCCTCATCTAGGAATCCCTGAACTATCAGATTTATACAGTGAGCAAAACATGGAACAGGTATATAATCCCCATCATGAACGGCCTTTACATTGTTTGTTGCATTATCTGATAGTATGCAACCTGGTGTTAATGAGTGTGGTGTCAGCCACTCATCAAACTTCTGCTGAAGGAATATAACATGTTTTCTGTGCAATGGTCAAAGTTAGCAATACAGAAAGCTGCTGGCTTGCGGAAGTTGGTGGGACCCCAGTGACTTGTGGCTAAAGCTGCTGGCACTAAACTCAGAGGAGAAGGAGGAGGAGAAAAAGGAGGAGAACGAAGTAGGGAAACTGATCTAAAGGGCAGTCACTGCCATGTAATCAGTAGTCTAATCCCTGGTCCCTGGTCCACGTCAGTGGTGATGTGAACTGCTGGAACAAATGATGCATTTAGGGCATGCAACACATTCTTGTAGATAATATGATACAAATCAGGAAGAGACACTGTGGAAAAAAAGGTACAGCTAGGCACTTGATACCTGGGCACTGCAACTTGCATTAGTGATAAAAAACTCCCACTTGTTCCATCTGTGATCCCACTGTGTACGGATTCACACCTCTGCCTGGTGATTGTACAGGGCCCACCTGATTGAGGGCATTGGGTTTGTTCTTTCTCCTATGGTAGAGGGGGTTCATCCCAGAACAAACAATAAATAGCACCGTGCCTCCACCCAGAGAGAATGTGTGAAGTACCACCCTCTGGCCTCAGTACCTTCCCACCTCCCTACACTGGAAAGGACCACCACCTGGGGACTGTTACCTTCACCAATAAACACTGCAATCATGTCGTATAAACTGGGTGCACACACAGAAGTAAAACTGTTACTGAATCAATTAACAGTGTTTTAGTTCAAGAACACAGGCCTGGCAGCTGGCAGAAAAGTAGGGGTTAAGCAGCTGCAAGTCACCCGGAGCACTCCCACCTATAGCAATGCACCCTGACAGCTACTGTACTGTACATAACTACCACCCTCATCCTACACAGTTTGAGGAAGCACCTGCCCAATCAAGGGGCACAAAAAGATAAATTGTTCTACACAGGATGCAGTAAGCTCTTTAATTGGCACCAGTAGTAAAACTGAATTTTCAAGTATGACACAAATACCAATAACTCTGGGTACCCAGATATTACACTAAAGTACCAATGCAGGCCTGGTAGCTGTATTGCCGGGGGTTCTTTTGGTGGTGCACTTGATGAAAGTTAGCAAGCTTGCAATTTAACCCCCCAACAGGCCACAGTATGATAGCACAATTAAAGAACTTGACATCTAAATAGAAAATGTCTTGAAACTGAACGTGTAATCCAACTTGTAATCCAAAGTTAGAAAAGTGCAAAGACCTCAGCCAGCAATGCCAGCACTCATGTGACCCATGGATGCAGCAGTTCAGTTGAGGCAGGGAACAGCACACAGAAATAGGCTGAGCACATGCAGTGGTCAGGAACAGGGCCCAGTGGCCTTGAAATGAAACACTTATGATTCTCTCAGTTGTTTGGCAGCAGCACAGCCTTTCTGGCTCACACTTCTCAGGATACAGCCCTTCTGGTTCAGCTCTTATGATGCAGGAACACTACACAGTGGCTTCCCAGTTCCCAAGGAGCCTATACCTCAGGAACGACCCCCACAGTTTGACTCATCTCCAGATCTTGATTGCAAGATGAGAGAGGCGAGGCCTGGTAGAATTGGGTAAATTCTGATACTAAAGGGGAACAGTAATGACCAAGGGCCCACACTCAGGTATGGGTCTGGTCCACATGTGCACTTTGTGTGAAAAAATGTTTTGTTTTACTTACTATTTACTGTAGTGTAGTACATTATATCAAACAAATTTTGCTGAGTTCCATGCGGACATCTTATTTAAATACAAATCCCAGAATCCCCTTCAGCTGACCTCAGAACAGTAGGCAGCAGTGAGAAGATTCAATAGCCTGCTGTGCATGTTAGAATTTATATAAGCTCTGATCTTTTGTTCACTGGTCCCTCTGTCCTCACTGGACCATGTACGGTCACAGAGGACCGTACTTAGCCCTTAGAGAAAAGTAGACCTGGAGAACATCCAACTGGAGATTATAAAAGCTTTAACATGGACTACAGGCTATTGACTCTCCCACTGCTGCCTACTACTCTGATGTCAGCTGTAGGGAATTCTGGGATTTGAAGTAGGAGGCAGCATAGTGCAGTGGGTTAAGACTCTGAGCTGTAGATCTCGAGACCTAGGTTTGAATCCCACAGCTGCCTAGGTGCACACTGTGTGATCCTGAGCAAGTCACTTAACTTCTGTGTGCTCTCCGGTCACATCTGGAATCAAGCTTTGGCTTAGTGTGCTACTCCTGGTTAAACAATGTTCCCTTCCCTTCCCCCCAAGTAAAAAAAAGACAGCCTAGTGCCAAGTAAAATTAATGTGATATAATCTGTTATACTACAGTAAACAGTAAGTAAATCAAAAAATGTTTGCATACAAAGTGCACTTTGGCAAGTGTGGGGCTCTTTGTGCCAACTGTTCCTCTGTAAGGTTGCATTACACTTTGTGTGTGTGTGGGGTGGCTGGAGGTACAGCAGGAATACTGTCTACCAAAGGGTTATCTTTATGTTAGCTTGCGCTTGCACGCCAGCCAACATATTGCATTAGTAGCAGATTTGGAGGCGCAGTCACTGTTGGGCGAATGCAGGGGCACACATCAGTAGGTGTGTCCCTCATTCCCCAATAAGCCAGCATGCAGGTGCCACATCAGGAATACATAATGTGGTGAGCACATCTAAGGAAAGGTCCGCTGAAATGAGAGCAAAGCTCATCATATGCAGCGGCACCTTCTGACATGCCTTCCCTGGTGAAACATAACAGTAAACATGGTGGCACACTGCCTGCCACAATGCTGACTTCAGGGGTGCCCAATCCCCCTGTCGGCATGCCCTGACCCAGTTTATGTGCCGACAGGGGAGCCCACTCCCCATCAGCATAATGCACCCCCCCATTTGTTATGTGCCGAGGGGGGTGCCCAATCCCCCACAGCTCTTGCCCCCCCTTCGGTATGTGCTGACAGGGGTGCCCAATCGCCCATAGGCTAGCCCACCCAAACACTCAACTGGCATGCTGGGAGCCAACCCCAGCATGCCAAATGCCCCTGTAACAAAAAAAATCCCGCAATGTTTTTATTTATTTTTTAACCTCTAAAAGAAGAAAACTGTCCCTCATGGTCTGTCCAACTCCCTGCCCCAACCTGCACCCACCCACAGTGCACCCTGCCTCCCCACACACCTCTCAACCCATACTTACCTCCAGAGTCAGGCGCGACGATCATCGGTGGACCGGGAACACGTCTGCACTCTTCAAAGCCGACCGCAAACTGAAGAAATGCCGGTAAACTGTATAATGGCATAAATAGGGTTTTTTCAACTCTGGTGCATAGCTCAGGCATTTTTTGGAATTTTTGCACCAACTTTTCATCATGGGGTTATTGGGGCCCCTCCTCATGAATTCAGTCACTGTCATGGCGTTATTCGGCCCCGAAAGATGATTTCGCGGTCACCGCGTGGAATCACCTTCCGGGACCGAGTAATGCAATGACAGTGCTACTGTTCATGAGCAGAGGTCCTAAAATGCCTATGTTGAATATTTGGTGATGAAAGTCCATAAAATGACTGTGTTATGAGTGTGCAGTGCGCGGTTTCCATGCACCCTTGTAACTTCACAAATTTGCAATATTTTCATGCCAGATTTTCAACACTGGCATTTTTTCACACCTCTTTATGAACAGTACAGCTGTCATTTTCACAGCCTGCCCAAAATGTGTTTCCACACCTGTGGTGCACAATGGCTTGGTTGCTGTGGGAAATCAACTTTTGGGACAGATTAACAAAATCACAGTGCCACTGTCCATGAGGGGAGGTCCCAAAGTGCCTATGTTGAAAATGTGGCTAAAAAAAATCCCCAAAATAATTGGGTTATGGATATGTGTTGCGCAATTTCTATGCATGCTCATGACTTCACCAATGTTTTATATTTTCACTCCAGATTTTCAACATTGCCATTTTTTTATGCCTTCTCATGAACAATACAGTTGTCATTTTCCACATCCTGCCCAAAATGTGTTTTCATCCCTGTGTCACCAAATGGCATAGCTGCTGTGCAAAACCACCTTTCAGTTAACAAACTGATTATGCCGCTCTTCATGAGCTGGGGTCACAAAAAGCCTACATTGAAAATTTGGAGTGAAAATACCAACAAATGCCTACAATGTTAAAGTTTTCAGCTATAACACCCCACCCTGTAGAGACTGCCAGGCATCAGGGGTGTGACTTGGGATCATTGGCTGTAATGATCATGCTGTTCCACCCCCACCCCCACCCTGTAGCTGGTGACAGGCATCGACGTGTGCCTTGGAGTGTTCAGCCCTAAAGTTCACCCCATTCTCCTATATTACACCCGTCTCAGCGTATTTCCTTATGGAATGGGATAAGTACAAGGCCCAAAGACCCCAAAGCACACCACAACACTTGTCAGTGTCTACAGGGTAGGGTGAGGCCCATTCTCCTATACTGTACCCGTCTCAGTGTATTTTCTTATGGAATGAGGTAAGTATAAGACCCAAAGACTCCAAAGCACACCACGACACTTGTCAGTGTCTACAGGGTAGGGTGAGGTAAAATGGCATGAGCGTTATAGCTGAAGCCCCAAAGGCACACCCCAGTGCCTGTCAGTCTCTGCAGGGTGGGGGTGGGGTTGGCATCAGTTCCATACTTCATTGCCATTCCTATTATGCATCTCTAACTCCTGCACTACTAATGACAATGCCTGCGACACAACATTCGGCATTGACAAATGCTTGTTTAAAATACCTCCAGATCTGCCACTACATTCTATTCCTGGAGTACTAAACAACCTTTATGATTCTCCCTCATGCCTTCCGGTGGTACATACATGACACTATGAGGAGTCCAGAGGCCTAAGGCACATATCTGCACTTGTACAGTTCCTGATGGATACACATCCTCAGAAAGCCAGTGAGGTGTAACAAGTAAAGGAGTATATTATGGGGAAGATATTGGGGAAGAACTGTTGGAAAGAAATTTAGGAGAACAATTTCAGAACACAGCAGCAAATGAGTGGAGGGAGCACCATTGGAAAATAGTTAAAACTTTTGTTTTGTACCCCACATATAACTAAAGATATGAGCAGCTCTAGCACAGACATGTACTCAAGGTAGTGGAAGCAGAAGGAAGACAACTTCCACATGTTTTGGACCAGTCTGAAGGTGGCACCCTTCTGGAAGGCATGTGCCAAGGAGCTAAGTTCAATTCTCCCAATGTATCATGCTCTAAGGTGGCCCCACTTGGTGCTGAGCTTGCACCCAACAGGTATCCATAAGATAAATCACAAATATTTGTATAATCTACTCATATGGGCAATATGGAAATGTATTACACAGCACTAGATACAGGTTACATGCTCCATGGCTAATAGTAAAAGCACACAGCAAATGAAATGCATCATAGCAGCCCTGAGGCTACAAAAGGAAACTTTTTTTTCCAGCTGGTTACCATTACTTAAACATTTAGAAACCAGGGAAAGATCTCCAGTTCTTGATCAGTTAGTGGAGCTCTAGCGCCTAGACAAGGTACGAACAGGCAGACAAGAAGCTGTTTATGACAAACTGTACAGTACCCTGTTAGACACACATAAGCTATAGTTTCAGGACCCAGCAGGCATTTATTGTTTCATTGCAAAAATCCAAGAAATGTAAGCACATACAGTCATGTATTATGATGTATCAGTATCAATTTATCAAAGTCTCTCCTGTATGGGACAGATTGTTGTATGAAAAAAAATTACATTGCCAAAGTGTTTATCCACAGTGTCTGTTCCCGGACAATGATTC
This sequence comes from Neoceratodus forsteri, assembly GCA_016271365.2. NCBI lineage: Eukaryota > Metazoa > Chordata > Ceratodontiformes > Ceratodontidae > Neoceratodus > Neoceratodus forsteri. The sequence continues at coordinate 607,916,897 of CM057452.1, forward strand.
AGCTTTATGGTATGTAACGACCTATCTTCAATGTTATGCTGTATGTGTGTACTTCAGTCAAAGGCTCATTAAATAAAAGAATTAAAAAAAAAACTGTAGAAGCTAAAAACAGAAAAAATACTTAACTCTAAAGGTTGACAGGTGAATTGTTCATTAGAAAACAGTCTAGTCAGATGTCTAAGCTGATTTTTACACACAAAAAAAAATAAAGACTGTATTTTAATTAGAAAAAAGTTATGATTGACTAAAAAATCATCTAGAGGGACTTTAATGAACTCAGCACACAGTGACGGTGGGGGACTTCAACCTGCCCAAGGTTGACTGGAGCATACTCAATACAAAATGTGCAAGGAGTCAGGCGATACTAGAAGGGTTGCAGAGTGGGTTCCTGACTGAGAATGTCACAGAACCTAGCAGGGAGGGGCAGTTCTTGATCTAGTGCTCATTAATGGGGAGCATGTACAGTACAGGAAATAATGGTCAAGGAGCCCATGGGTGGAAGTAACCATCACACAGTGTGGTTCTTATTGGACATGGGCAGGGAAACATCCCCATTAAGACCAAAGTCCTGGACTTTAGGAGGGTGTACTTCAAGAAGATGGACGAGGTGCTAAGGAGGCACCTGGAGGGCATCAGAGCAGATATGGGGGTGGACCAAAAGTGGTGCCATTAATAAGGATGGAATAATGGTTGCAACAGAGGAGTGTATTAGGCTTAAGAGGAAGAACTCAAGGGCCAAAGCACCCAGCTTGTTCAGTTCAGAGGTTGCTGAGGCAGTAAGGCACAAGAGATTAGCCTATAAGAAATTCAGAAAGACCAGCAGAGAGGTGGATAGGAAGAATTACCTAAGGTTGGCTAGTATGGCAGTTAAGGAAGTCCAACGGGCTAAGGCACAGAAGGAACCGCAGAAGGCTGAAAGAATTAAGAAGGGGGAGAAACTTTTCTTTGCTATATAAGAAAGTAAAGGGACAAGAAGGATGGAATTGTTAGGTTTCAGAAAGGGGTCAAGTGGGTGGTGGACAATGTGGGGAAAAGCAGAGGTACTGAATGAATGTTTCTATTCTGTTTTCACCAGGGAGAAAGACGGGCCATTGCCTACAGGGGCAGAAAAGAAATGGGGAGGAGTACAGATGTGGTGGTTGTGGATGATAGGGTGAGGGAAGGGATTTTAGTACTGAAGGTGGACAAATCACCTGGCCCAGACAGTATGCACCCAAAGCTGCTGAAGGAACTGGCTGGGGAGCTTGTGGGGCCACTGGTGGGCCTGTTCAATTGTTCACTGGATTTGGGATTTGGGCATGGAACCACAGGACTGAAGAATGGCACATGTGGTGCACCTCCACAAGAGCGGTCCCAAGGATGACCCAGGGAATTACAGACTGGTCACTATGACCTCAATCATGCACAAGCTCATGGAGACCATACTTGAGGGAAGGTTGGTAGAGTATCTAGAGGAGTATTATCTCCAGGGTGCAAGACAACATAGGTTTATGGGGGACACATCATGTCAAATGAATCTGATTGACTTCTTTGACTGGGTCAGTAAGGCAGTAGACAAGGTGCAAGCAGTGGATATCCATTATCTGGACTTCAGCAAGGCCTTTGACTCTGTGCCCCCCAAAAGGTTAATCAGGGGGTTGGGGAGAAGATGGGTAGAAAGCTGGATGAGGAACAGGATCCAGAGGGTGGTGGTGGTGGGGGGAGTTATTTAGCACCAGTGAAGTCACCAGTGATGTTCCACAGGGTCAGTGTTGGGGCCAGTGTTGTGCAATGGCTTCATCAATGATACTGGGGATGGCATCATGAGCAAAATGTGTCTCTTTATGGATGACACCATGCTCTGTGGGAGGGTGAACACAGCTAAAGGGATACATGACCTACAGGATAATCTGGAATATCTTGAGAGGTGGTCTGGGATTTGGCAGCTTGACTTCAATGCCAAGAAGTGCAAAGTTATGCACATTGATGTCAAGAATCCCAGGATGGAGTATTATCTGGGAGGGGTCCAGGTATCCACAACAGAGGAGAAGAAGGATCTGGGAGTGATGATCACTAGCAATCTGAAGCACTCCACGCAGTCCAGGAATGCAGCAGCAAGGACAAACAAGATGTTGGAATGCATAGCCATAGGGATCAGCAGTAGGCAAAAAGAGGTTATACTGCCCTTGTGCCAGTCACTGGTGAGGCCACATCTGGATTATGGAGTATATTACTGGTGCCCATACCTTGAAAAGGACATTAGCCTACTGGAGATTTTTTTTCTTTGTTTTATCAGGTGAGACACACTAAGCTGAAAGCTTATTTACAGATGCAATCTGGGAACACAGGGAAGTTAAGTGACTTGCTCAGGGTCATGCAGTATGCAAGTGGGGGCTGTGGGATTCAAAGCCAGGTCTCCAGATTTGCAGCTCAGAGCCTTAAACCACTGCGCTATACTGCATCCCTTGAACCCTGAACATGTACTCCCTGGAGGAGAAGAAGGAGAGAGGGGACATGATTGACAGCTTCAAGTACTTGATGGAAATAAATAGGGTGGCTAGGGACAGCCTTTTTAAGCTACATGGCAACCAAAGCATGAGGGAACACAGTCTTAAGCTGTAAGGGAGAGGTTTAGGAGGGAGGTTAGGAAGCACTTCTTCATGGAGAGGGTGGTGGTCAGTTGTAATGCACTGCCAGAAGAGGTGGCCTCACTGAAGATGGCGGGCAGCTTCAAGGGAGGCTGGGATAGACATAAGGGGAAAGCAAGGGTCATGAGAGAGGCAAATGGAATGGATGAAAAGTTTGGGGAGGGCAGCAGGGTTGGTAGCTTAAGCTAGGGACCCTGCAATATGAGCAGACTAGATAGACCAAATGGACTTATTCTGCTATCCTCTTCATATGTTCATTTGTTCATATGCATAACCTATTGAACTTGCAACTAAATGGCAAAGTGTTCCACAACAAATTTTCTAAGTCCTTTCCAAACAAAATGTTTAAAGTACAGAAACCTGTGGAGGGGCTGAGACTCAACTGAGGGCATGTACAGCAGCTAGCCTATTGGTCGTCTCTGCTAGCCCCCTCGAGATGTCAGTGTCCAGTGTACTCTGCTACTGCGACATGGAAACTGCGTTGCTCAAACCTGCAAAATTTAGCTGTTTGACAGAATTCAGCTAAACATTAGCAGTGTAGTATCGGCTTTTTAACTCGACTTCCCTTCAACTTCTGTGGCTGTAGTTTAAGTTCCTCAGAACTGCCATAACTCAGGTTTATTCTAGGCTGCAGAACCTTGGCTGAAACAAATATGGCTTGGAAGCTTGTCATGGTCGACATGCAGCTCTAAGTGGAAACAGAATGGTGAAACAAGCTGTCAAGTTCCGACCTCATTCCTTTGCTTACTCAGCTCCAGTTCTTTGGAATGCATTACCAGAGGACTTGCAAATGTCTAGCTCTTTAGACAGTTTTAGAAAGGACCTAAAAACCCATCTACTTGAGTGTTGCCTGTGCTCTTGCCTTCACTGAGCGCCTTACTTAATTTATTAAAGGTCTCCATGGTTGCATGATCTAGATACTGGCTTGGTCTTATGACCCACCTGAATATCCTTACTCTAAATATATTCTGTTATAGTGTCTGTCCCAGATGATATGGTGTCCATCCCAGATGATATAGTGTCTGTCCCAGATGTTGTGAACTTTTATGGCACTTGCTCGCTCCACAATTTTCCTGTTATGTGACCCTTTATTTATTTTATTTATTTATTTATTTATTGAGCAGATTGGAATTACAAACCTTTGAGTTATTTATTTATTTTATTTATTTGCATTTTGGATGACACCTTTGAGCCGAGGGCTCTTTTACAAAGGTTCCACGTCAAGGCAATTAGGACAATAAGGTACAAAACATAACATGATCATTACAATGGAACTTACAAAAAAATGAAAATAAAAAAAAAGAAAGATAAGTATGGTTACAATAATAGCAGCCAAAGGCATTGTCATGGAATTGTGTTGTGAGTTAATTATGCAGTACAAGTCTGGTTACCCCCACAGCGACATTTCATCAGCGAGGTCCCTCACAGCGACTACAGTGCCTAGCCGCGTGGGAGACCCACTGGAACCGGCGTTATCTGTCGGGGTCCTGCACCCCAATCAGCTCCGACTGGAGTTCAGAATCATAAGTGGGAGGTCTTGGGTGGCACAGCCCCCATGTGGGTGTTCGGGAGCAAAGCCCCTGAAGAAAAACAGATTCAGAAGAGCCAACCGCAGCCGACTGCAGAATGCGATCGACCTGCCGTGTTGCTTGATGGGGCTGCCCAACAACATTTTGTCAGACTCTTGTCATGGATCCATACAAGTCATAGGCAGCTCAGTGAAGCTTTGTTAGGAGTGGGTTAGTGGGAGAAAAGAATGAAGTTGAGGGTGTGGTATGGGAGAGAGAGAGGGAGGAGGGGAGAAATAGGGAGGGTATTGCATTGGGTATGTGGTAGATGGGAAATAGCAAGGGAGGAGGAATGGAGGGGGGATGAAAAGGAAGAGGAGACAGATTCATCCTATACCCAGTAATGGGGGTAGGAGAGGAGGAAGAGCTGAGGCAGTGAAGAGGGATGCTTGAGGGTAGTATGCCTGGAAGGGATTATAAGAAGCAATCACAGAAAGCATTAGCTACGAGGTGTTGACATAATTTACACTTAAAAGCACCAATTGTAGCAATGTTGTAGATTTCTGTAGGTAGCAAGTTGAACCAGGTGGAGGCTCTAACAAGGTAAGAGCGCTGAGCTTGAGAGGTCCGGCAGCGAGGTATTGTAAAGGTTAGACTGTCCGATGTTCTAGTTAGGCAGTGGACGTGCTGTGGGGTCAATATTGATTGTACTCCAAGGGACATAAGGCCCAGTGATGTCTTCTTAGCTAGGATGCAGGTCTGGTACTTTAGTCTGCCAGATAGGCAGAGCCAGTTAGCCTGCTCGTAAATGTTACATGTGTGAGAAAGGTGGGCAGCTGAAATAAGGAGTCTACATGCCTTATTAAGGGCTACAGCTATGTGCCAGAGTGCAGTATCAGTAATGGATCCATAGATAACAAGCCTGTAGTCAATAGTTGAGATAATAGAGCTCTGGATAGTGAGGTTCAAGGCTTCAGCCATTAGACAATGTTTATGCTTGTATAGTAGCCCTATGCTGGAGTTCACAGTTTTAGCGATATTGTCGATGTGTTTGGTATACGAGAGGGAGCAGTCAAGGGTCAGGCCCAGATATTTAAACATATCCACCTGTTCAAGTGCGATGCCTTCATGGTTGTTAATTATGAGCTCATGGTCCCTGTACTTGTTGTGGGTTCCATGGAACAACATTGTTTTAGTTTTTTTTTAGTTAAGGATGAGTTTATGTGAGTAAAACCAGTCTTCCACTTCTGTGAAACTTTTTTGTAGTTGAGACTGAAGGGAGTTGGGGTAAGTGTGGCAAGTGAAGATTACTGCATCATTTGCATACAGTAACATTCTGTCATGGCAGGAGGCAGGGAGATTGTTCAGGAATATGCTGAATAACAAGGGACCCAGTATAGAACCTTGGGGTACTCCAGAGTGGATTGGTATGGATGACGAGAGAAATTCACCAATCCTGACCTGTTGGGTCCAGTTACTAACGTAGCTTTAAAACCAGAGGGTAGTTTCACTTGAAAGACGAAGGAGGGAGAATTGTTCAAGGAGAATGGAGTGATTGACAGTGTCAAATGCCTTAGTCAGGTCAATAAAAGAGGCGCCAACCAACTGGCCCTGATCAAATGCATGATGGATATGTGTTGTGAATTCCAGAAGTGCCGTGGTAGTGCTGTGCCCTTTGCAGAAGCCATGCTGCTGGGAACATTGCAGGTTTACAAGGTACTCCATGAGCTGATCAGCTGTCTGTTCCAATGCTTTGGATAGAGGTGGGAGGATAGATACAGTATAGGCCTGTAGTTGTTCATGAGAGTCTTGTCACCGCTTTTATGGATTGGAGTCACCACTGCCAGTTTCCACTTTTGGGGGAACTGGGAGAGTATGAGGGAATGGTTGAGGATTTTGGTTAGTGGAGCAGGACTTTGTCAATGGTGTGGGTGAGAAGTTTCATATACAGTGAATTGCCACTGACCCTAGACTTTCCAAGCACTTTAAGAATGTGTTTTTTAGCTGGGCTTTTCGGGATTGCTTTGAAATGGAGAGGAGGGTGCCCTGGTGGCAAACCTGAACTAACAGGAGCTGAGTTGACTGTGGTGGGATCAAAAAAGTTAGGGGGTAGCACATGACTAAGGTTAGCAAAAGTGGTGAAAATGCATTGGCAATGATTACATGGTCAAGAGTGATGGTACCATCTATGTTCAACATTGTAGGTGTTGTTTTGGGATCCTTTCCAGTCACTTCAGCAAGGTTATGCTAGAATTTACTCCCGTCAGTCCAGGTACTGGCTAAGGTGTTCCTGTAATAGTTAGCCTTCTCATGGTGGATTGCTCTGGTGCATGCATTCCTTGCTGTTTTGTTGGCCTGGATGTCAGTCTGGGTGCCAGTAGCCTTAGCACGATACCAGAGCTGGTCTTGAGATGTCATTTGTGTAAGGAGGCCTAGTGTTATCCATGGGTTATTGACACCCTTGATCTTACACTTCTTGAACGGAGCATGAACATCGCAGGCTGAGTTGAAACAGGTGATAAAGTATTCAAGTGCTGTGTCTACATCGAGGGCTATATCAATTGGTGACCAGTCATGTTCACGAAGGAGTGTTATAAGTGACTCAAGATGACAAGGGATCAGCATTCTCCTATTAATAGTTTTGGGGGGAGTTTGGTGTATTTGTTGGTCCAGATACACAAGATAGGGGAAGGATCACTTAAGGAGTCTGGGAGGACTGTAGCTTCAGAGATATGCTCTGGATGATTAGTTAGCACCCAGTCCAGAAGTGTACACGTCCCTGTTCTGTAGTTTACTCTAGTAGGTGTTTTGACCATTTGTGAGAAGTTAGCAGCAGCTAGGGCATCCTTACAACTATTCGAGCTGCAGGCCAGCCAGTTGACATTGAAGTCGCCAAGCAGGATAACTTTTGTATTCGATCCAGGGAGTTGATACAGTCAAGTTAAAGACTCCTTTGCAAAGGTTCCACATCAAGGAATAGGTTACTCAATGTTTTTGTCTCCTACAACCAAAATTACTGTTCTGTGCAGAATAATCAATCCAGCCACTGACTGACATTTGTGAATTATGCTTCTAGTGTATTATCCCACCTATTCTGTATTTGATGTACTGCATATTCAATTGTTTGTATGTCATTAATCCCAGGTCACCCCTGAAAAGGGGACCTATGGTTCCAGTGGGCCTACTTGGTTACTAAAATGAAATAAATAGATAAATCTGTAAATCGTGGGTTGTATATTTTGAATACCGTGGTCAGAAAGAAGATTTCAAGCAGTGATGGGATGGTGAACTATAAGTCAATGAGTGCTGACCATGTTCCATCCAAAATAGACTATTTTTTTAAAAGAAGTGGAAGAAAGCTGCAGGTTCATCCTATCAAGACTGGAGGAGACGAAACTGGCTAAGCATTGTGAGACCCTGCAAGAGAGGTAGCAGCTGGATATTCTAAGTTTCAAAACAGCCCATTTGCAACGTAAATGCAACATTTGGCTGCACCAAATGTTTACTCTTAAAAAAAAAAATGGAGGCAATAAACTTATCTAGGACAATAAGACACCCGCTCCAGTAAGCCCATGGGGGGAAATGAGGAGGGGGAAGAATGGTGGAAGGGCCTGGTGGTCAACGCTAGCAACCTAGTAAACAAGATGGAGGAGTTAGTAGCCATCATAACAAGTGATGGTTTGGATATAATAGCGGTCACAGAGACGTGGTGGATGGAGTTTCACACACGGGAAACAGCGATTCCTGGCTTCAGGCTGATGAGGAAGGGCAGAAAGGACAGGAAGGGGGAGTGGCCTTATATATTAGGGAAGACATGAAGGTGATAGGGGGCAAGACGATGATGGGGAAGCTGAATTGCAATGGGTGATGATAAGCAAAAGGATAGGACAATCTTTGGGACTTGGAGTGGTGTACAGACCACCCACCCTAGGGGAAGAGCAGGACAGAAAGATGTCGCAGGACATAGCGAGAATGGCTCTAAAAAGTGAAATGATACTGGTGGGAGACCCATACCTCCTATACATTGACTGGTCCATCCCTGAAGCAGTTTTTATCAGAAGCAGAGAAATTCTGGAGGTGCTGTAGGGTGTGTTCCTTCAGCAGTTAGTCAGAGAACCAACGAGTGGGGACAACCTGCTGGATGTGGTCCTGACTAATGGGGAGAACATGGAGGAGGTGGTGGTGGTGGGGGAGGAGCTGGGTAATAGCGACCATAGGATCATCAGATTTAAGGTGAGGGTGGGGAGAGAAGTGAGCCGAACCAACACTATGGTGTTGGACTTCAGGAGGGTGGACTTTAATAAGATGTGAAGATTAGTGGGGGAAGTGATGGATGGTATGGGGGAAATAAAGGAAATGGAGAAACTATGGGGGGCTATCAGGGACTGGGCCAGGGAGGTTGCACATGCATGTGTAAGGAGGGTAAAGAAGGGAACAAGGGGTAGGAGAACACTGTGGTTCAACAGGGGGGTAGCAAGGGTGGTAGGGGGCAGATAGAGGGCATTTAGGAAATATAAGGAAATGCAGAAGAAACAGGACAGGGAGGCTTACAGGGAATCAAGGAGACTAGCAAGGAAGGAGATTAGGAGGGCAAAGGCTGACACGGAGTAAAGGATGGCATAACAGGCCAAGGGGGGAGCAAAAGACATTTTTCAGACATGCAAGGGAACGGAGGAAGACTGGTCATGGGATATATATATATAATAGCTGTGTGGACAGTATTGAAAGACAAAGTGTGACATTCATACACTGAAAAAAAGTTTTAGAATTAGGCATAACTCAACCTTAATTTTAATGTGTATATGTGGTAGTTGCATAATACAAAATATAAAGATAGTTCTGTTTTTCTAAGTTTGGAAAAATGGCACAGTTAGTTATGACATGTAAACTACTTTTGTGGGTAACTCGGTGTCCATTAAGCATTATTTCCCATTTCTAGTAATATATAAAATATTCAAATGCAGTGTCTCTGTTTTCTATTTAAGTGTATTCATTTGCAACATCTAAAGATTTGATGTTCTTCCATACCTATGTGTTGCTATCTATCCTCCAATGTAGACAGCACTAAAAATACAAACAGGAGGTTACTAAAGTTTCATTATTTCATGCTTATATTGTTTATGTCCAATCTACATGCCTTTCACAGTTAAACTGGACATTAGGTAGAAAGATAAACATGAACAAACTACTTGGTTGTACTTAATTTATTATGTGACCATCTCTGTTGCATAAAACTACGGTGGGTAATGCGGACACCACAGTAGCAATGCAACATGTGAAATACATGGTACAACTTTTATTAATGGCTTATTATCAACCAAACAGCCAATACACGTTGATAAGTACCATGCCACATCAGTGGCTATTTTGACAACCCTGTAGTTCCACAGAGCCAGACTGAGGAGAGGCCTAAACACAGTTAACAACCAGAAAGCACCCAGGCAAGCTGTTTGGTACTGATAACTATAGATAAGGGTGCCATATGATGCTCCCTGGCAACCCCATGCCAGCCTTTGAAGGGAAAGTGATGCCAAAATATCACATAGGCCCACCCTATGCTCACCACCACGTGCATCACAGGGATGCCACTGTGGCAGGGTTCTTGTTCTGCATGTGGAATGCCACATCCAAACTACTCTACAAGTCAAACCAATACACCAAAGTTCCTCATGAACAAGCAAAGGCAAGGCAAGAGACAGCTGGATGTTACACGGCGGGTCTGAGCCACATCAGGGGTCATTTTGACATCATTGTACCTTCACAGAGTCAAACTGAGAGCAGGCCCAATCACAGTTATCAACCAGAAAGCACCCAGGCAAGCTGTTTGGTGTTGATAACTATAGATGCAGGCACTACATGGCATCCCCTGGGAACCCAGTGCCAGCCATTAAGGTGAAAATGATGCCAAAATATCACACAGGCCTATCCTCTGCTCACCACCATGTGCATCACAGGGACTCTGCTGCTGCAGGGTTTTTGTACTGCACGTGGAATGCCACATCTGAAGTGCTTGAGTCAGACCCAGGTGATGTATTTTTTACTTTCAAACAGTTCCAAGATATTATGCCAACACTTGACATTTAATTTATAGACAGTCTCATTGTAAATAAATCTTCTAAATGTTTTTGCCAGATGAATCCAAACCACTGATGTAGCCCAACAGGCACTAGTACACCCAGGCAATGACCCAGTTATTACACATGGTACCGCCCCATGCCATGAGCAGCCATTTTGAGGTAGGCCCAAGTGCTGTATTCTTTTATTTTTAAACAGTTCCAACATATTATGCCACCACTTGATGTCTAGTTTAGAAGCAGTCTCATTCCTACATGTGGTAACCCCCCCATAACCTCAAATGAACTGACCAATGCCATAAGAAGCATTTTTGAGGTAGGTCACATTGCTGTAGTTTTTTTTTTATTTCCAAACAGTTCCAATATATTATGCACACCTGATCCCCTAGTTCAGTGTGCCAATACAATGATGCTCCTTTAAAATCTTACATCAAGAAAGGCAACTTTATCATTTTAAAATAACACCACCCACACATGCACATACACACACACACACACACACACACACACACACACCTGCCTTAACTGGAGCCAGCATCACCCCTTCTTTCTAAAAATTACAAGCATCTCTCACAAATTGCATTTATTTTTATTTAAAACATTTTAAGAGTGCAGCTTTTATATTCATTCCACATACACACTTCTAAAATAAAGCCATCATCACATCAAGAGGTGCAGCATTCATTCGACAAACACACATTCTCAGAATTTACCAGTAGGAACCCTGCAGGTGTTACTTTTTTCCCATTTAAACCTGATTAAAGTCATCATCAATGGAAAGTTCACCAATATTAGCAATATTCTGAAGAAATCAAATTATACAATGAAAACCCGCTGGATGGATTGTAAACAAAAAACTATAAATCTCAAAACTCTATTTGATTAGACTGGTCACATACATGCACAGCCCCATTTTGAAGAGGGGCCCTTCACAAACAACTGGGCCATGAAAGAACACACAAATTTAACTTTTCTACCCCCAAAGATGATAGAACACAACTGCTGCACTATAGCCAGATAGTATTTAATATGTCCTATTTAAACAGTGCCAGCACCAGAGGAAAGTTCAGCTGATATACTTCCCAAACAAAACTTTAAAATTTACTATTTAATATGCCCTTTTAAACACTAACCACATCAGAAGAAAGATCTGCTGATATACGTCCCATACACAACTTTAAACTATACTATTTAATATGCCCCATTTACACAGTGCTAGAACCAGAGGAAAGTTCTGCTGATATACTTCCCAAACAAAACTTTAAAATATACTCATTATGCTGCACAGCCCACTAATCCAATCATCCTCTATTTTGAAGAGGGGCCCTTCACACACAGCAGGACCATGAAGTCTTAAGGTGAATACTTTACTTTTTCTGTCCCCAAAATGAGACAGAATAACTGCTGCACTTTAGCCAGTCACTATTTAATATGCCTCCCAGAATTTTAACTTGCTGTTTTGTAGCAGAATGCTGAAGATCCTGTTTTCTAGTGACTGGAGACCTCTGAGATCCATCCAAACTCCTGTGCAGCACAACAGATTTAAAATGGACAACGCTTCATTCTACCTGCTTTTAAGAATGGTAAATGAGAGAAGCAGTGGGAAGAGAACAGTTTTGCTTAAAGCCTGAGTACCAAAACTGAATGCCTGATGTCACCTTCAGGTCCCAGCTATTTGTACCAATACCAGCAGCATCATCATCCACATGGGTAACATGGACACGACAGCAAGAGCCACAGCTTTTGATGCTGCTGCTCCTAGCAGATGCTATGTATCACTGCATTAAGATTGCAGATTTGTATGGGGAAACACATTAAGCAATGTCAACTGACACTGAAAAAAAAACTCAAAGCATAAAGGCAGAATACATAAAAGAAATTATGCATCTATATAAGACACCACAGTAATGCACGAAAGTAATACATTACATGTGGTGTCATGTAAATGTAATTACATCTGCATAAAATCAATAATCACTGGGGGACAGTTACACATCCACTCTGTCCACTAAAAAAGAAAACTTTAGTATTGTGCTTTAAATACAGTAAATTTAATGGTCACCAAGATGTGTAGCACAACCATGTCACAAAATGGCTGCCTTTTTAAAGGCTATTTTCATTATTAAAATGTTGCCACAATAAAACAAAAATACATACACCTATTTTTTTATGCACACTATCTCTTGACCATGTTGGCAACAGTACAGCGCACAACTTCTGTATTTTTAATCAATTATGAGTAAAATACAGACCTTATTTTAAGTGCAGACCTAAGTCTCTCGAATACTGTCCACACACACATATGCAACATAACGGATGGGCTGAAGGGACATGTGGCACTCTTCACTGATTACATTAAAATCTCCAACAGAGTGGACACTGAGGGAAGGTTGGAGGACATGAGGCAGGACCTAAAGGCACTAGAGGAGTGGGCAGAGACATGGCAACTAAAATGCAACATAAAGAAGTGTGCGTTTATGCACCTGGGACACAGAAACCCGAGGATAGCATACAAAATGAGAGAGGAGGGAATCAGGGCCATGGAGCAGGAGAAGGATCTGGGTATAATAGTATTCAGTGACCTTAAGGTGGGGAAACAGTGTACATGGGTGATGGGGAAGGTAAATGGGATGCTTTCTAGTATAGGCAGGAGAATCACCCACAGGAGGAGAGAAGTCCTGGTGCCCCTGTACTAATCTATGGTAAGACAGCATCTAGAGTACAGAGTCCAGTTCTGAAGGCCTTTCTTGCACAAGGACATAGACCTGATGGAAAGGGTTCAGCGAAGAGCAACCAAGATGGTGCAAGGGATAAAGGGCATGCCATATGAACAGAGATGCAGCGGGCTGGAGTTATACACACTGGAGACCAGACGGGAGAGAGGGGACATGATAGAACCTTCAAATACATAAAGGGGATAAACAAAAGGGGGCCCAGGGTGCTTATTCCAAATGAAGAAGGACACCACTTTAGGGGGCATGGCCTGACACTGCAGGGGGGACAATTCAGGAGTAACATGAGGGGGTATTTCTTTACAAAGATGGTGGTGGATGCCTGGAATGGGCTTCTGGAGGAGGTGGTGGGGTGGAGACAGTGTCCAGGTTCAAGAGGGCTTGGGACTGGCATAAAGGGTTATGGGGGGTGGGGAGAGATATCTCAAGGAGGGAGGCAGTTAGTCTGAAAGGGGAACAAGGGCAGACTGGATGGACCATGGAGTCCTTTTCTGCCATCAAGTTCTATGATTCTATGAATAAATAAGCCTATGGTCAGTAGAATTCTGCATTTACTCTCTGAGCAACTCATATTAAGAGAAATATAAATGTAACCAAAACTTCATTACACCTCCTTGTATCATTTGGTTACATTAACAAGAAACGTATTTCAAACCAGACAGGAAAATACCAATTACTAAAAAAAAGAGACCTTACAACTGATAACTTGAATAAACAAATCAAAGTTTCAAAGGTGTTGGTTAACAATCTTGTATGGTTACCTTGACAAACAAAAAATCACTGCATTGGGTTTTTAAAGGAATATTACATATAAAACTATGAACAAAATAACTTAATGCTGAGACATCAGTGGCAAATTGCTATAGGAGCACCTTTATTCAATGCAGAGGGAGAGTTTAACAAAACAAAAAAGAAAGAAAGAAAAGTTGCACAAAAAAGACAAAACAGAAGATAAATGCTCCCAAGTCTCAACATTTTGGAAAATAACAAATTCAGATATCTCCAAGGATTTAAAAGAACCAATAGAAACATGAGCATCCAGATGTCTAGCAGAAATTACATCCTTAAAGGAAGCAAAAAAGCAAACACAGATAAAGTGGCCTATAATTTCACAAAATTTGAAAGCCATAGAAAACAGAATGGCACCTAAAAAGCAATGCAAAACAGAATAACAATTATTGTCCCAAACTGAAAAGGCCACAGAAGGGAAGGCCCAGCAAACATCTGTGGAAGCAAGCTCTAACGGACATGGAAATAAAACGGATCAAGACATATAGAACAATGAGGGTACATCAAGGCAGCCATGAAGCACAGAAGATGAAAGAACATTAACAGATCCCCATTCCTGGACCAGAATAGAATATTGATAGAAAATACCAGACAAATACAAGACAATGTAACACAGTTAATTCAACTACCTCAAAAAATAAATGACCTGCAAGAATCTTTTAATAATATTAGACATAAAATGAAAAAAGACTCCAAGCGAATAGATGAATCTGAAACCAAGCAACAGTAGAGGATACTTTAAACCATTTATTACAACAAATTAAGATATTACAAAAAGAACAGATTCTGTTGAAATCCAAGCAAGATGAACAAGAGAACAGAGCAAGGCACAAGAATGTTTGAATATACAGTATGGAATTTTTAGAAAAATGGGATAAAAAACAATTTCTCTCAACAACATTTTGGTAGATTTATTCAATAATCTTTTAGGGCCTGGAGGTTTTTACCAGAAATTGACAGAGCCCACAGAATTGGACCGAAGCCTGCATCTGATGTAAACACCCAAAGGACAATAATTGTAGAATTTCTCTGCTCCAAAGACAAACTTAGAATAATCGGGCACAAATTGCTTACAAAGTACTCCCACATAATGGACAAACAATAAAAAACAAGATTTTTCATCTGATTTATGGCCAATATGGAGACTACATATAACACTACAACAGACATTATGGACTAGAAAAATAAAATCAACTGTCATTTGTCCAGTCAGACTTAAGGTTTGGATGAATAATCAAATTCTTAACAACACAAAAGAAGAAGCACAGCAAGACTTAAAGACAAGGATGCCACAGCTGTTTCAAAGAGGAGAAACTTTTGGGTTATAATTTTTATGTTGGCTCGTGCTTGCGCGCCAATATATTGCATTAGTAGCAGATTTGGAGGTGCGGTCACTGTTGAGTGAATGCAGGGCACGCATTAGTAGGTGCGTCCCTCATTCCTCAATAAGCCAGCAGGCAGGCGCCACACCAGGAATACATAATGTGGTGAGCACACCTAAGAAAAGGTCCGCTGCAATGACAGTCAAGCTCGTCATGCAGTGGCACCAAAACACGCCCTTCCTACGTGCCTTTCCTGGTGAAGCCCTTTGATTAACATGGTGACGCTGACTGCCGCTGCGCAGAGAGATGACTTCAGGGGTGCTCAATCCCCCTGTTGGCATGCCCCAACCCACATCATTTGCTGATGGGAGAGCCCACTCCCCATCGGCATAATGCACCACCCCATTTTAAGTGTGTGCCGAGGGGGTGCCAAATCCCCCTCAGCATCATGTTCCCCCTTCCCAGTTTAATTTGCTGATGGAGAACCCACACCCCATCAGCATAATGCCACCCCATTTGTTGTGTGCTGAGGGGGGTTCCCAATTCCCCGTCAGCTACAGAACCCTCCCAAAAAAAAACACTCAGGTGCCCCTGTAAAAGAAAAACCATCCCACAATAGTTTTTTTTTCTTTTTTAAACCTGCAAAGCAGAAAACGGTCCCTCGTCAACTCCAGTGGCCTTCCCACCAACCTGTGCCCACCCTCTGTGCACCCTGCCTCCCCACACCCCTCCTCACCCCATACTTACCTCTGGAGCATGGCGCGACTATCTTAGGTGGACTGGGAACATGTCTGCACTCTTCAAAGCCGATGGCAAACTGTATAATGGCATAAATAGAGTTTTTTCAACTTTGGTGCATATCTTGGCAATTTTTGGGAATTTTGGCACCAAATTTTCAACATGGGGTTATTGGGACCCCTCCTCATGAATTCAGGCACTGTCATGGCGTAGAATCACCTTTTCTAATTGAGTAATGAAATGACAGTGCCACTGTTCATGAGGGGGACTCTCAAAAAGCCTATGTTGCAAATTTGGTGGAAAAATCAAAACAATGGCTGTTTTACGAGCGTGCGTTGCGCAGTTTCCACGCACGCTCATAACGTCATGAATTTGTAATATTTTCACTCCAGATTTTCAAAATTGGCATTTTTCCACACTTCCTTATAAACAGTATAGCTGTCATTTTACATATCCTGGCTGAAATGTGTTTTTGCACGTCTGGGGCAGAATAGAGCGGTCGCTGTGCAAACTCAGTTTCCAGGACAGTTTGAGAAAATAACGGTGACACTGTTCATGAACAGAGGTCCTAAAATGCCTATGTTGAAAATTTGGTGAAGAATGTTCATACAATGACTGTGTTTCAAGCATGCATTGCACAGTTTCCACGCACCCTTGTAACTTCGCAAATTTGCAATATTTTCATGCCAGATTTTCAACAGTGGCAATTTTTCACACCTCCTTATGAACAGTACAGCTGTCATTTTTCACAGCCTGCCCAAAATGTGTTTCCACACCTGTGGCGCACAATGGCGTGGGCGCTGTGAAAAATCAACTTTTGGGACAGATTAACAAAATTGCAGCACCACTGTTCATGAGGGGAAGGCCCAAACTGCCTATGTTGAAAATGTGGCTAAATCCCCCAAATAATTGGGTTACGGATGTGTGTTGCACAGTTTCTTTGCATGCTCATGACTTCACCAATTTTTCATATTTTCACTCCAGATTTTCAATGCTGCCATTTTTTTACTCCTCCTCATGAACAATACAATTGTCATTTTTCACATCCTGCCCAAAATATATTTTTGTCCCTGTGTCGCCAAATGGCATAGCCACTGTGCAAAACCAGCTTTCAGCTAACAAACTGATTGTGCTGCTCTTCATGAGGTGGGGTCACAAAAAGACTATGCTGAAAATATGCAGTGAAAATACCAACAAACGCCTGTGACATTAGGGTTTCCAACTGTAACACCCCACCCTGTAGAGACTGCCAGGCATCAGGGGTGTGACTTGGCATCATTAGCTGTAATGCTCATGCCATTCCACCCCACCCCCACCCTGCAGACAGTGACAGGCATCGAGGTGTGTCTTGGAGTGTTCAGCCCTAAAGTTCACCCCATTCTCCTATATTACACCTGTCTCAGCATATTTCCTTATGGAATGGGGTAAGTATAAGGCCCAAAGACCCCAAAGCACACCACAACACTTGTCAGTATCTACAGGGTAGGGTGAGGCCCATTCTCCTATACCGTACCTGTCTAGGTGTATTTCCTTAAGGAATGGGGTAAGTATAAGGCCCAAAGGCCCCAAAGCACACCACGACACTTGTCAGTGTCTACAGAGTAGGGTGAGGTAAAATGGCATGAGTGTTATAGCTGACACCCCAAAGGCACACCCCAATGCCTGTCAGTCTCTGCAGGGTGGGGGTTGGGTTGGCATCAGTTCAATACTTCACTGCCATTCCTATTATGCATCTCTAACTCCTGCACTACCAATGCCAATGCCAATGAGACAACATTTGGCATTGACAAATGCTTGTTTATTTAACTATGATATGCTTTCTGATGTTTTTTTTAAGTTCTCTTTTTTTCCCTCTGCAGGGTAATAAAGGGTATATAAGATATGGGGGTGGGGGCTGTTGCATACTGCCTTCAGTCCCAAGTGATGGGAGTTAAGATGTCAGACAGAGGTCATTGGCATCATTCTGGGAAGAGGAAGGGATGAAAAGGGGGGAAAATGGAGGGTTACTGTTAAGTATGCTGGAGGTCTGAGTAGATGTAACTGGAGAAAACCCGCATATGGAAACAGAAAAAAAATCCAACCAAACATGGGGCTTAAAAGTGGGCCCAAAAGATCATTATTTGAGAGAGGCAGCAAGATAATTTAATGGTTCCTAATAGTAAAATAAAATCCAGGAATATTAATGAAATTAATTCACCCATAAAAATTTACAGAATTTTGCAATACTTGGCCAGGTAATAGAAGGACGTTGCACTATTATAAGAGACATACTTGCAAGAAAAAGATATAAAGAAATTGAAATGCAGATGGGTGGGTTCAGGCTTTCACTCAGAAAGGAATAACAAAAGTGTGTATGGGGGGATAGCAATTCTGATAAACAAGCACTGCCCAATATAAGTTTTGGAAACTAAAAAAGACAGTGAAGGTTAAATAATATTGCTAAAGACACACATACAGGACAATCATCTGATTATAGGGTCTCTCTTCATACCTTTTAAAAATTTAATAATTTTTTAGCAGAAAGATCAGAAAAAACTAAGTAGTGGAGATGCAAATGGAATATTGTTAGGAGATGACCAAAGCACTGTAATAGACCCTAAAATGGATAAATCTATTACCCCTTTCAGGATGGGATGAAGAATGTCCTGAAACTATTTTACTGATAGACATATGGAAAGAAAACTAACCCTTATGTTAAGAAATATACGTTTTAATCAGGAGTTGATGAAATGCATTCAAGAATAGATTATATATTATTGTCAGGAAGTATAATAACAATGACACACCTTGTTAAACCAAATATAGAACCCACTTATATCTCAGATCATAATCCTGTTTCCATTTTTTTCCAACTAGAAAAAAAGAAGTTAAAGTCCTCTATATGGAAAATTAATCATTTATTATTACAAGATGAACAATTTTGTTCAGAAATAAGGGAGGCAATGCAAAATCATTTGGAAGATAATGCAGAATTTACAAGTGCAACATTTAACAAATAGGAAGCCTTTAAAGTAAACATAAGAGGAAAAATGATAACAGAATTTAGTTGGAGAAATGAAAAACAAGTTTATCACTGGAAAAATCAGGAGAACAAACTGAAGTTCTTGGAAAACCAAATAAAGGATGGTAAGCAACACATTAGAGAAGAATATGAAAACACAAAAGAAACCTTGCAGAGAATCCCTAACATAAAAGCAGATAGATAACAGTTCAGGATAAAAATAAGCAGGCAATTGTACAGTAAGAAAGTTGGTAAATATTTGGCAAAAAGACAAACAAGAACAACAAAAAACAGAAATACTGGCAATATTCAACACACAAGGAATGCTTAGGACAAAAAGGGAGGAGACTGAAATAAATTTTTTTGGACTGTTATAAAGACCTATCTAAAGGGGATAGTAGAGCATTCACTGAAGAAATACTAGAATATTGCAAGAATACATTACCAATGGTTATGACTGAGGAACAGGACATGTTTATTAAAATGATTAGTATAACAGAAATAGATGATGCAATGGCATCCATGCCTAAAAAAAAAAAAACAGTCCAGATGGATTCACAACAGAATTTTATCTTAAATTTAAAACAGAACTATTACCACATTTGCAAGCTATCTTCTTAGAAATACAAAACACAGGACAGATATCAAATTGTTTTTTTTAGAAACATTTATTACACTAATGCCTAAACCTAATAAAGATGAAAGAAAAGTAGAAAATTATAGACCAATTTCTATTCTAAATTCAGATTACAAAATACTCACCGAAATAATAAACAACTGATTGATACAATACATCAATAAGATAATATATAAAGATACAAATGTTTTTTTACCAGGAAGAACTCAATCCTGTCATATGTCACCAGTGCTGCACAACCTGCACTGGCTGCCAGTACAGTGGCAGATCACCTTTAAAGTCAGTTTACTGACTTTTAAAGCCCTACATGGACAGGGCCTGGACTATCTGAAAGAGCTCCTGGTTCCCTACTGCCCTGGCCAATCACTCCACTGGGCCATTGAGGGGTTGCTAGAGATCCCAAAGGTGAATTTGAAATCATTTTTTTTTTTGAAATTCTCATTTTTATTTAATTTCAAAAAACAATAACAATAGCATCAGACTATCAGAAACAGGAATGATACAAAACTGTAACAATATCCAAGAACAGATCATGACATGATAGACATGGGATAAACAACCCCCCTCCCCCCCCCAAGAAGGTGTCACCACTGAGAAGGACAAGGGAAGCCTAGAAGATGTATAGGTGAGGGAAAGGGACATATTCAAGCCTGAGAAAAAAGATTAGGAAGCAGTCTAACCTTCAAACCCAGAGGAAAAAAGCAGCACCATTGACAATTGATTCATGAATGAGTAAGGGTCATCAGGGGCGTCATAGAGGAAGAGTCATCAGGTACAAGTAAACCTGACTCTATCAATCAGTGTAAGTATAGGGCATAAAGTTTACCCCACTTTTTTCTGGAAGGCTGAGGAGAAAGTCTGGAGCTGGCGATCAACTTCTCAACTTTAAAACAAAGACATTTCTTCAAGCCAGTCCATGTCACGAGAGTTCTAGGTTGTCTGACCAGTGGCGACACTAATCTCTTAACCGCCATTGAGATGAGAGCAATATGATATCTCCTCTCTGACTGAAATGCCAGAATAAATACCCGGAATACAGATCTCTAATGTAAATAAATCTTGCAGGCCTAAAATGGGGTCTGTTGTCCCGAATAGCCCTCCAAAGTGGGGCTACCTTAGAACAGTACCAGAAAATATGAGGGTACTACCCAGGTCCTCACCGCATCTAAGACAGTTAGGGAGCTGGAATGATCAAATTTGATTTTTAACAGGCGTAATATACATATTATTGACAATAAAATATTGAATAAGCCTATTCTTATCCAGAGTATTATATACGTGCAAATCCTTCCAAACCTGGTTCCATGTAAAGAAGGATCTGAGGGAGTGGAGTCAAGATTTGGAACCAGCTAAGGGGTCAGGAAATTGACCTTCATAAGATGTAAATATAATTTAGATACACCCATAAGGGCCTGGCGCGTAATCTTTAACCACCTGAGAAGGGTTTTACAACTATTCACAGGCACAGTATTGCCAAATTTCTTATTGACAAGGTGTTTCAATTGGTATACCTTAAAAATCATTCGGGGAATCTTAAGACTAGTAGGGAGGTCATCTATTATCCCAGGGCCCCTTGCACGTATAAATCTTCCACTGAAAGTCCCTGAATTTGGGGCAGCCACTTGGAGATAACAATTTAGTCCCCATTTAATATTAGGATTAGAAACGCGAGTTGCCCAGGGTCCTTCACGATCTGGATTTTGGCGGTTGCATAAAGTTGGTTCAGCACCCTCACTGAGACGCCCTGCTGAGTCAGAAGACAGTGGGGCAAAGTTGAAAATGGCAGTAAAACAGGCTAGAGGATCTATTTTGCATTGCTTGTTAAGGTCTAAATCAAACTTAACCATAAAGGTGAGGATGTTGCATCCCTACCCCCAACCACTCTACCAGCTTTAACTAGGTGGCTAGCCCAGTAGTAATATTTGAAATTAGGGAGACGGAGGCCCCCCATATCTTTGGGTAGACAAAGTTTATGAAAGGCTCGTCTGGGAGATTTGTGACTCCAGATAAAACAAGTCAGGATTGAATGGACTCTCTTGAAGAAAGTTTTGGGTAGCCAAAAGTCCAAGAGACTCAGGGGGTAAAACAATCGAGGCAGTATATTCATTTTGATTATACCGATTCGGGCCCCTACTGATAGTGGGAGCTTGTCCCATCTTTGCAAATCGGAATGAATTTTGTCCATTAGATCATCCAGGTTTAATTTTCTAATCAGATTTGGATCACGGGCCAAATAAATACCGAGATATTTGAGATGGGATGATGCCCACTTCATACCAAAGTGAGACATACTAGATTGAGAAGTGTGCATATTAAGGGGGAAAATTTCTGACTTGGCCAGATTAAGTTTGTAGTTGGATACAGCACTGAATTGCTCTATTATATTTAGGGCTACTCATAGGGAGTTTGCCGGGTAAGTCAACTGTAATAGAATATCGTCTGCAAAGACGGATATTGTGGAAGTTTGTCAAGAAATTGCACAGCCTTGGACCCCGGGAGCAGCCTTAAGATTGAGCAGCAGGGGCTCCAAGTAAAGGTTGAAAAGGTATGGCGAGAGAGGGCAACCCTGACGGGTGCCAGAAAAAAGCCGAATACGGGATGAGAAAACTCCATTACAGTAAATTTTAGCCGAGGGATCTTTATACAACACCTTTATCCACTGGATGAATTTCTCCGGGAACCCAAATCTAGCCAAAACGCTCCATAAGAAATCCCAATTGACACGGTCAAATGCCTTCTCAGCATCTAAAGCCACCAGTGCCATGGGAACCTGAGAGGCCTGGGCTGCTTGGAAGACATAGGAAAGAACTCTCATGTGGTCCGCAGCTGACTTACCCTGCACAAAGCCTACCTGCTCTCTGCTCAAAGTGATTGCCAAACCTGCTTAATATGCAAGGCCAGAATTTTAGACAAAATTTTGATGTCACAATTGAGCAGTGAGATGGGTCTGTAGTTAGTCGGATCCAGAGAGGGTTTCTCTGTTTTAGGAATCAGAATTATGATGGCTTCTAACAGGGTTGGGTCCACTGGGCCCGAGGAGAGAAGGTAGTTATAAAAATCCAGAAGTGTCGGAGCCAGTTCCTTGCAAAAGGCCTTGTAAAAGTTGGAGGGTAAGCCATCTGGGCCGGGGGCTTTGTCTGATGGGAGATTGTGAATGGCATCCTCAATCTCTTTCAGGGATAGAGGAGCAGAAAGGAAAGATGCTTGGTCCTGGAGAGGCAGGGTGGGGAAATTGGCTTAAGAGGGTCTCATAGCAGGTAGGGAAGGAGGGACTGAGATAACCCCAAAAAGATTTTGGTAAAATAGTCTGAAAACCTCAACAATGTCTCTGGGCCCTGTCCTGATGGAGCCGTCCTGTGCCTCTAAAGCTGGGACCAGCCTTGAGTTTTCTACTTCCTTGAGTTTTAGGGCCAAAAGCCTACTTGGCTTCTCCCCTTGATCTAAGTATTTAGCTTTGGATCTCAATAATGCAAATTCAGTTTTTTCCCCGACTAGCCCCTCATACTCATTTTTAAGTTTATGTAGCTGTTCCAAATTCTTTAGGGACTTAGAGGAAGCAAGGGAGTCTTCTGCCACCTTAATCTGACCAGCTAAGAGAAGAAATCTTTGAGTCCTGAGTTTCTTCCTCCTAGCAGAGATTTTAATGAGCTCCCCCCTCAAGAAGCATTTTAAAGAGCACCATAGGATGTCAACCCTGGCCACTGATCCCTGGTTAATGTCCAGATATTCTTTGATTAGGGACTTAATCTGAGCGTGAGAGTGCTCATCCTTCAAAACCTGAGTATTGAGCTTCCATATTGTGTCCCGCTGTACCAAAGAGGAGGGGTTGAGTTGAAGCCATACTAAAGCATGGTCAGAAATTACAATAGACTCAATGCCTACTAGGGTAATATTTGCCATAAGGGAGGTGCTTACTAAAAAATAATCCAACCTGGACCAGGAGTTATGAAGCGGAGAAAAAGGTATAACTCTATTAAAAGGATGCAGAGTCCTCCAGCATCCACCAATCCTAGCATTCTACCTAAGTCTCGTAACGCTAATTGCGCTTGAGGATGGGGGGCTTCAAAGGCCTATAGGTTTTATCTAGCTCTTGTGATGGGGCAATATTCCAATCCCCTCCCAGAATAAAGGGTGTTGGCAAATAACCACCTAATTTATCTATTAAATGCATCAAAAAACCAGCATCTCCCCCCACCGGGCCATAGACTGAACCAAGAATTATAGTGGAGTTAAAAAGGGAGCCCTGCACAAAAATATATCTGCCCTTGGGATCTTGGGTAACTTTCTCCGGAATAAAAGGTATGCTTTTCTTAATCATGATTGCCACACCCTTAGCTTCGGAGGACACACCAGCAACAAAAACTTGAGAGAATCCTTTAACCTTTAACATTTTAATACCCGCCACAGTTATATGTGTCTCCTGTAAGAGCAAAATATCGACCCCCAACAGGGAACAGTTAAACAGTATACAGGATCTTTTCTTAGTCTCCCTGATGCCCTTACATTCCAACTGGCTAATTTAACATAATCCAAGCCATCTTCGAGACAGTAATATAGTAAAGATGAGCTGCTTAGAAATCCCCAACTTGAGCCAATCAGTGTGACACCTCTCATACTCCCCCACCACCCCAACCCAGCCGCCACTGTAACAAAAACAAAAGACAGCTTCCGAGCAAAACAGAGAAACGCCACTTCATTGTAAACTGAATTGAAGCAGATATAAAACCCCACAACTTCAGAGGAAGAGCGGCTACTGGCGGCTATCCCTCCATAACAATACCCTTCCACAACCCCCCATAAACAACAGATGCTTACAAAAGTTAAAGTTGACCCCTTATTAACAAACCCATCTCCAGAGAACCAGACAAACAAAAGAAATGGAATTAACAGATCCGCCCTCACCCCACCCCATGGGTACTGCGCAAAAGACCCCCGAGCATCGAAAATGACCATAATACATAACATACACCAATCCAAAACATGAAGTAATCGTGCTCTGGTGTGAGAAAAAAACCCAATTAAATGAACCCCTACAGGTACCCACCAAATCCCGTTCAGGTCGCAAGGCAGGGCTCTGAGGCAACTAATCCGCTCGAGCTCCCCCCCCCCCTTCGGCGAGTAAGAAAAGTAGCCATTACAGTACCTGGAAGCCACATGCCCGGTCATAGAAGGGAAGAAAGAAGGTCCCTGGGAGAAATCCCATCAAGGAAAAGATCCACATCCCATCACCGAGGCTGCTCAGGGCCCACCCGGAAATGCAGGAGGAAGGAAACATAGGGAAAGCTCCGCTGATGGACCAATCGGTCCGACCGCGAAAGGCGTCCCCCGGAAACAATACCCCTGCTCAGCAGTACCCAATATGCAGCTAAGAGGACCATGGCGCGGCTGTCGGTCGAGCGCAGGATAAAAGCCTAGCGGCCTACTACCCCCCGAGGCCTATTCCAGCACGGATCCCCGCAACTGAAGACCTCTCTGGAGTGAAAGAACCAAGTACCCTACTTGACTTAAAATGTACGAGGCAGGCACACTAGCGGGGACCAGTTAAGGGACATAAATTAAACGGGCTGACTAAATTTAGGTAGAAGTTGAACTTTGACATAGGGCCTATTGAAAGAAAGACCCGACTACCCCAAGTGCAAGGAGAGTCACTTTAATAAATCCAGCAACAGTTTCTTAAGGTCAGTCAGCGCCGCCTCCGGCTTCTCATAAGCGCGCCAAGTGCCTTCCACTTGAACAAGCAGTTTAGCAGGGTATGTCATCCTGAAGGCTCTCCCGGCCGCTATGAGCTTCTTAACAACTTGATGGAAGGCAGCTCTTCTCTGTCGGACCTCGTAGGGAAGATCCTGGGTGATTCTGAGTTTGTTGTTACCCCAGAGAATAGAGTCCAGTTGTTTAACCTTCTCGAGGATGTGTTGGCGCTCCAGGTAACTTAAGAGTCTCACAATAATGGGCCTGGGAGGGGCACCCGGAGGTGGCTTGGCTTTAAGAGATCTGTGGGCCCTCTCGATGTGATACTTTTGGTGGATAGGTGAAGGGCCCACGATTTTGTTAAAGAATTGCTGGATAAAGTGTAAGGTGTCACCTCCCTCCTCTGACTCCGGGAGGCCTAGGATGAGCACATTGTTCCTCCGGCTCCTCCCCTCCAGGTCTTCTGTTTTTGCCTGGAGTTTCTGGATCTGCTGTCTCAATTTGACAATCTCAGGATCAATTCTGTGCTCCCACTGCTCGATTGAAGTGAGCCTGGCCTCTAGATCGTGACTCTCCTCGAGAAGATCAGAAGTCCATCCTTAGCAACCTAATCTCTTTGAGATTTCCTGGAGGGTTTCTTTGAAAGGGGACAGCTCTTCTAAGAGCGCTTCTTCCGTAGTACAGTGCCCTGTGTAGAGGTTGCTGCCCCACTGGAATGCTGTTTGGATGTGGAACTGGAGGTAGCACTTGTATTCCTTGCCTTTTGAGGCCTTCTCTGGCGAGGTTGGGGAGTGTGTTTGACTCCCGCGCCTTCATTTCTGAATCAGCCATCGCGATTATTAATTAAAGCAGTCAAGTCGCTGATCACATCCTCAAGGGGTCCTGCAGTGGTAGGAAATCTTCTCAGCTCACCTCAAGGTCGGTAGCGTGGATTTAAAAACTAAAGAAAACTAATTTAGGAGGAGAAGAGCGGGAGCTCCACAGCAAGCTGCTAATCAGCACCACTGCATCACGTGACTCTCCCGAATTTGAAATCATCTGGTGCAAGAGTCTTTGCGTATGCAATCCCCACCCTTTGGAATTCTCTACCCTATCAGTTACGGGAGTGTGCAACTGTGGAGGGATTTAAGCAGGGCTTAAAAACCTTTTTATGGCACCAAGCCTTCTCAGCTAATTGAATGTTTTGTTTTTCTGATGTATTGTTATGTGATTTTAATTGATTTGATGTTTGTATGATCTTGATCTGTTTTTATATTGTTAGGCACCTTGGCACTAGATAAGGTGCCTTATAAATAAATGTATTATTATTATTATTATTACACAAGACTGCTTGTACAAAGTACAATTATTGTTAGAATATGCCAGTTTGAAAGACATTGATGCTATTGCACTATCACTTGATGCAAAAAAAGCTTTTCATATGATAGACTGGAAGCATATTATGGCTGTTCTGGGATACACTGGTGTTCCAAAATCCTTTATTCAAATTATTAATGCTTTGTATACCTCACCTACAGCAAGACTGAAATTAAACAGAAAACTTACAGATAAATTTACAATAAATAGAGGTGCTAGACAAGGGTGCCACCTTTCACCATCTTTATTTGTAGTATGTATGAAAATGTTTCTAATTAAAATCTGAACCAATGACAAAATAAAAGGAATTACTGTAGGAACACAAAATTAAATTGTGACTGCTTATGCAGATGATATACTACTGTTATTAACTAATCCAATCAACAGTTTTAAAAAAGCACTTTCTGAAATTGAGCATTATTCAAACATATCTGGCTACTAATTAAATGAAGGAAAATCTGAATGATTAGCAACTAGAATCTCTACAGTTCAGGCAATTGAAAACTTTTACACAATTCCATATAGCAGCAATATAATGGATTATTTAGGACTAAAATTAGTTTTTCCAGTATGTGAACTGTTTCAACACAACCATAATGTAATGATTAAGAAAATACAAAACAGATTTATACTATAGAGCAAACTGAAGTTGCCATTATGGGGCAAGATTCAATTGATTGAACTGAACATATTACCCCTAATTTCTTATTCACTACAACCTATCACAACAGAGGTACCCATGAAATGGTTTAAGGCAAGACATTAAACTTCTGAAAGATTTTATATGGGATAAACCAAGGGTAGCATAGACCAAATTATGTCTCCCTAAAGAATACAGAGGTATAGCATGTCTAGATATTAAAGACATCTGCATATCTTTTCTGATTAAAAAGTAACTAAAATGGGCCCATGATCCTGAAGATGACACAACCCTTGAGGATGCACTATTAAAAGCAATAACAATATGGCGTTGTCCTTCTAAATATAAGAGTTCAAAGTCATATAATACCAAACTATGCAAAGATAATATTAGAATATAAAAAATACTAAATTAAAGGCTTCGCTAAGTATCAATAATAACACATGGGATAACCTTTTATTCACTATTAACAACAGAACATTTTTGTTTCAAAACTGGAAGAAAAAAGTAATTTCTTGATGGAGTAATTCGATTAAGTGATAACATACATTTATTAGGAATATACAAAGCAATAACTGGCTTTTGTGGATGATTAAATGCCGAGGCAAAGCCGAGGCATTTAATTATCCACAAAAACTGGTTATTGCTAGTATACTCCTACTAAATGTATGTTATTACTATTATACCAGTAGGCATTGGATAGATTTTTTATGAAAGTTATAGCAAAAAAACAAGCCATGCTACAGGTTGAAATTCAGGTTTTCAAAGGAAAACTGGTGATTCTGGGGACGCGCATTAGTGCCGGAAGTAATATGCATACTGACAGTCATAGTTTTAGTTTTGAAAGTCCGTTTTTGGTGCTGTTAAGAATGCCAGTGCTATGTGACCTATTTTGTGCAGAGTATAGAAAGTGATCTCTGTGTTTGTTTAAATTGTGTGGCCCAGATATTCAAACTGCGCCCAAAAAGTGGGCAATAGCAGGAGCAAGCGCAAGTCCATTGCGCCCATGCGCAAGAGGCACGATGTTCAAAAACTGAGCCGGCCAAACTGCGCCTACAGCCAACTGAATATTGTACCACCTGCACCATAGCACAACTAGGGAGGGGAAGCTGAGCAGATCAGATGTACCATAGCACAACAAGGGATGTTCAGCTGAGCAGTCTAGAGGCGCCATAGCGCAACCAGGCAGGGCAGCAATGTAATTGCACAACCAGGGAGGTAGGGGCCCACCACTCATGCCACAGATGGGCACAGGAACACACAGCAGAACAGACATCGTCCCCCCACACCCCATGCACTGCACAACTGGGGAAGGGCTGGAATAACCACTGGTCCATGGAGACAAGAAACCAACCCACAGCCGGGCCATGGTGCCCCATCACACCCCCCAGCAAGCTGTGACTGGCACACAAGGAGGACCGACCACCCCATGCTACACCATCCCCCCAATGCAGAGCACACCCTGCACCATGACCCCCAGACACCCTGCCCAGGAGCAGCGTCCACCACTGCAGGAAACCCCATGCATGCCACCACCCCCACTGTGACAAAGCAACCCTGTGCACCATAGAACCATGCATGGCAGCCCCACCATGAGCACCCATCAGCGGGTGGCAGCACACAGCGATGCAATGATGGCATACACAGTGCCACCATGCACAGCCCCCCTGAGGTACTGCTGAGAGATCAACCATGCATTGGCACACGAGGTACCCCATACGGGACAGGGCATGCCCCGGACCCCACCACCAGTGGTACAGCACCCTGCACACTCTCCCAATGACACACCCCGACCCAGCACTGGCCACAACAGCCAGTGCAGACACCCATAGTGGTGCGTGGAAGCATGCACCACACCGGATGCCACACAGTGCATGGACAGACACCCACCCATACCCAAGGGCACAACTACATAGGGACGCAGTAGCGGGGCAACCAAGGCCCCAGCATGGGCCCATGTAAACTGTGTACATACAAACTGCAGTCCTTCATGGCACAAAAGTGCCAGCCACCCTGCGCAGGCACTGTGGACCTGTACGCCACCAGCATTTGCCCGGAGCACAAGTCACAGACAGTGGTGCACATCCCCTGCAACACACACAAGCCACAGCATGGAGGTGGGTCAACAACTGTGGAGGCCACAGTGTCACCCGAGGCAGACATGCACCACACCAGTGACAGGAGACAACCCAGCATTGTGACGGGTACAGTGGCTGCCCTGCATGGACAGCACCAACTGACATGCCAGCAGACTGTGTAGGTCACAGACATGCATGGGTGTCAGCTGCACAGGCCATGGATGGGCTGACAGGGGTGCCATGGTCACAAAGCATGCACCATGGACCACTGCACACAGTCATCCAGTGCACAGGGCACAACACACACACCACAGACACTGACTGATAGCTACCCCCACACCATAGTCACCGGACACACACACATACCCATGACTGCACCACCCCTGACACCTTGCACACCACTGCAGCTGAGCACCTATATCTCACTGCAAATCAGAGACCACCACAGTATTCATATCAAAAGATCTGTATTCAAACAAAATATCAAAGTGAACAATATACATTAATATACACAAAGTGGGGGGGGCCACAAACAAGGTGGGGGTGGGTAAGGGGCAGGGTTGAACAAATGGGACAGGAAAGGAGGGTGTGAGGGTGGGTCCAGGGGGTAGGGATATCAGGGCAGAGGGACTGTTAATGGGAGCCCCGCCTCCCGCCTGGCTGCTCCTCCGCCAGTGCTCTCTATGACCCCAATCTGGTCAATCCTTTGGAGGATTTTTGAGGAAGCCCATGCCACGTGCAAGATCTCCCGCAATGCCTCCCTGATCTCCATCAGCTGGCAGACACCTAGGACAAGGGAGCACAGTCAATAGATGTGAATGCACAGCCCCATACAGCCCACCCACTGTGCATGGGATACGGCCATGGGACATGCCTCTGTGATTGTGTGTGACCACCCACAGTGATCACGTCCACATGACCTGCCCACCCAGGTGCATACAGCCATGCGGAATGCTGCACACACCCACCGGCCAAGTCATGCACAGCACCACCATGGCCGTTTAGTGACATGGCTATGTGGTGCAAAGGCAGTGACACAGCCATGTACCCGGTGCACGCATGGACCACCATCAGTGCACTCCCAGACATGCATTGCCACTGGACAGTGCTGACTGTAACAAGTTGCGTGCATGGCAGTGGTGTCAATGGATGGTGGCCATGCCCCGCTGCCCACCCTGTTACACAGCATGCAACAGTAATCATGGATGCATGGCACTCACCATCATCGGGCTGGTCCCTAGGGCGCTGTGGACCATCGCCCCACCTTGCATCCCTGTCCTCTTGGTGGCACTGCAGTTCACGTGCTAGGCACCGCTCCTCCGGCCCTGTGGTGCAAACATGGAGAGAGGAACATCAGTACAATCCTGCAGCAAAGTCCCCTGCCCCCAGGTGTGTGCCTCCTACCCAGCCGGACCCACCCACCCCACACCCTGATACCACCACAGCCAACACCGGATGGTCCCTCCCCATGTGCTGGACACATACAACCGTGATACCCATATGGAAGATAAAAGTGTGTTGACGAACACCTACCTGGCCGTGGCACCATGCCCTCCTGCACGTGCCCGCAGGGTGGACTACAGGTATGGCTCCTCCGCCACAGGTCACCATACCTGTGGTGGCACTGCTCTGCTGTCCACCCCCTTCCTGTGGCCTCCTCTAGTGCAGTGACCACCTTCTCCCACACCTGGCTCCTGGACCTGTCCAGGGGTGCCTCCCCAAACAGTGGTCCATGGTGTGGCTCCACTATGGCCATTAGGTTGGCCAGTTATACCTGGCTTCACTGTGCAGCCCTCCTCCGTGCCATTCTCCTAGCTCAGTCTGCAAAAATGGCACTCTGCAGCGCGCCTCCCCATGTGCAGATGCTAAGCGGTACAGCGCTTATTCTCATCGTGCTGTCACAGCATCAGCCATTAGTGGTGCACCCATGCTCGATGCATGGTGCCTAGGGGCAAAGGTCAGGCACAGGGTTAAGGCGCTCTGGCACATGGACAGGCACAGCGCCATTGGAACCCAATGCATGTAGCATGATTGGATGCCTGTGTGCTACCTCCAGTAGCGGCCTACCGTGCTGTTGCCCCAGTGCGCCTATGATGGCCCAGTGCCACAACGCCATGTAGGTGAACATCACTGTAGTGTCACTGGCACAATGGTGGCCATGCCCTGCATTGCTTCCCATGCACAGCATGTCAGCAGCACGGCAGACGCCTGCATCAGCAACCTGGGCATGCGCAGTGAGGTGTGTACTGTGCATGTCACAGAACTGTGCCCTTGGCTCAGCGCATTCAACACAATTGCGCAAAGTGCAACAGCGCGCTATTCAGTCATCATATGCAAAACAGCTAATCAGCCATTCAATGGCGCAGCACTGCAATTTGCATCCACTTAAAGTTGTGCCTCGCCTCATTTGCATGGGTTGTGCTATAAAAATGCGACATTGGGCTGCACTGGCCATAGTCAGTTACTGCAGTCCATTGGTGAGTTGCATGCTGTTTGGGAGTGTGGACTGTGGATTTAGGGACATGCATGGGACTGCACAGTCACAGGTAACAACTGTCATTCTTACAGGTTAAAAAATGACTGAGCGAGTTGTGGGAGAGGAGGAACACAGTGGTGGGAGGAGGAGGAGGCCTAATTTTACCAAGGCCGAGACCGATGCCCTGTTTGAGGCCTACCTGGATCAGGAGCTGCTTCTCAGCGGATGGCAGGGAACACCTCAAGCCTGTGCTGCTGCATGGGAGGAGGTGGCACGTGCAGTGAACCTGCATGGCAGCCACCAGCGCTTCATGCAGGAGTGCAAGAAGAAGATGGGCACAGACAGGAGGAGGATAAAGGAGAAGGTGGCTGCCATCAGGGCAGCATGAGCTGCGACAGGTGGGGGATAGCCGGGGGTGGTACACCTGACCCCACAGGAGGAGAGGGTTGATGGAAGCATGCAGCGTTATGCCATTGAGGGTGTTCCGGGTGGTGGCTTCCAGACGAGTGGTAGCCCATCACTGCATGGTAGGTCATGGTCTGTCTATGGGGGGGGCAGGGTAGGTCACATGCAGTAACGCGACTTTGTTTTCCCTTACAGATCCTGAGCGTCTGCATGGGTCAGTGGTGGTGGGCCTGTCCACTGAGGACAGTCAGGTGGAGATGGAGGAAGGCCCATCCACCTCCACAGGTATACGTGGCTCAATGCGACAGTGGGCCAGCCTGGCTGTCCACACTGATGTTGTTGGAACAGGTGCAGAGGAAGCCCTGCCTGTGTCCCAGCATACCAGCATCCACGGATGCCAGCATTCTGTGACTCG
Organism: Neoceratodus forsteri; assembly: GCA_016271365.2. Taxonomy (NCBI): domain Eukaryota; kingdom Metazoa; phylum Chordata; order Ceratodontiformes; family Ceratodontidae; genus Neoceratodus; species Neoceratodus forsteri. The sequence continues at coordinate 607,949,383 of CM057452.1, forward strand.
GGCCGGTGCCAGGTCCGTCACCGATGATGATGTCGCTAACGGCATGGGCAGAGACATGTGTGTGCCACGGGATGGCCACACAGCAGGTAACATTGCGGCCATGGCTGTGGGTGGTGCTGCCGTGGATGCCTGCGTGTCAGCTCAGTCCCAGCCTGTGCCTGTCAGCACCAGTGGGGCAGCACTGGTGTGTGTTCAGGACAGTGGGACTGTTGCAGCCACTGCGGCGACACCACTGAGCCCTGGGGAGTGGCAGCCGGAGGGGCAGCATCAGGAGTCGGCCAATGGGCTTGTGGGTACAGGGTCAAGCGGCAGCGTCTGTGCACCGCCTGTGGACATGCCCAGACCTGGTCCTGGTGTGCAGCGCCCACCCTCAAGGGGTGCTGAGCATCAGGGCCACGCACACCCTGAGGGACAGGATGCCGAGGAAGCAGATGACCTCTTGGACGAGCACACCCGCCTACTGCAAGCATCAGTCCAGCAGCAGATGCAGCTTGCAACGTTGGTGGATGCACTGCGTGCGGCTCTGGAGTGGGCAGAGAAGCGTCGCAGCAGAGACACTGCTCTGATCCTGGCAGGGATGGACCGGTTGCGGGAGGATGTGACCACTGCCATTGACAGGCAGACACAGGCATTCACTGCTGTCATGGCCACAATGGGCACACAGTCATGTGCCCATGCGTTGCAGACACTACGCAGTGCACTGTCCACCCCCCATTCCCAGCGTCATGCCACACCCTCCCTGTCGACACCGGGTTCAGCTGTGGGCATCCCGAGCATGCCTGGCGCAGGCATGTTTGGTGTGCTGCAGACCCCTGCACAAGCACGGTCATGTTCACGCAGTGGAACCCCTGGGGGACCATCAGTGCCACCCCATGAGGCCAGTGGTGGGCCTGTCAGTGCTGGCGGGTCACGGCGGGGCTACCCACGCATCCGTGGTGGCCGGGGCACTGTGTCACGTGACTGACCTGTCTCCCAACGTGGCTATTTTCTGGTGCTGCCCTGTGTGCATTGTGTCTTTCAGTGGGCAGTGCACGGGTGGGTACCCGGCCCTGCATGCGGACACAGAGTCCATCTGCACACCCTCCCGGCTGCTGTCCACAGTTGTGTGTGCATGATGATGCCTGCATTGCGCTGTACACCAATGTTCAATGGTGCTCAGCATCTGACACACGCACATGGACAGGCAGTGGACGTGGTGGTCTGTGGACATGTGTGTGGCTAGGGGTGGCATTCTGGGTCGGTGTGCCTCCTACCCTTTGTGCATGTTTGGTGCATTGTGTGTGTGTGCGTATGTGTGTCTGTCTGCATGGCATGCTAGACCTCACCCATCCCTGGTTGTGTGTGTGGTTCCATGCCATGCCACTTCTCTTGATGGCATGCACCCCTGGTGTGTGTCCATGCATGTTTGTGGGTTGTGCCTTAGCCACTATTTGCTGCACATGGCCCCATGACTTACCTGGGTTGGCTGAAGTGCTCCTCCGTGATGGTGTCCTGGTGCAGCTGTGCCAGCTGGAGCAGTCAGGGGTCCAGTCACCCAAGGGGGGAGGCTGCCCATCACCCTCGTCACCGGCGTCCTCATCGTCCCCATCACTGTCCCCCTTTTCGACCTGTATGGCTATCCCACATTCATTGGCCATGTTGTGCAGGATGCAACAGGCCAGGAATAGCCCACAGGCCTTTGAGAGGCTGTACTGTATGGCACCACCGGAGGTGTCCAGGCAACGGAAACGTGCCTTCAGCATCCCGAACACCCACTCAATGACATTACGTGTGGTGGCGCAGGCCTCATTGTAGCGCTGCTGGGGTCGTGCGGGCCACCGGGTGTGTGAGCAGCCAGGGACAGAGTGGGTATCCACTGTCACCTGTGTGTAGAGGGTGGAGGTTAGTTTGGTGATCAGCATCACCCTGCCCCAGGCTATGTAGGCCACTACCCATGTTACCTCTGACCATGCCTCCCCAGGCCCTATGATTGTCCATGTGGTTTGCATACTCACCCACTAGGTGGCCAGTGGGGATATCTCCACTCTCGAATCTGTGGCACAGTGCTGACTGGTGCCAGATGAAGGCATCATGTGCTCCCCCAAGGTGCGTGGCACAGACATTGATTATGCGCCGCCTGGCATCACACACCACCTGGCAGTTGATGCTGCAGCATAGCCCTTATACTGATGTATGCAGCCCCTCAGGGGCCAGGTGGTGTGCAGATGGCCACATGGGTCAGTCTATTGCCCCTAGCATGCCAGGCACACGCCACCGTGGAACTCCTGTATGTTTGCTGTGTGCCCGCTGGTGTGCTGGGGAAATGAATGTACTCTGCAGCATGTGGCAGCAGTGCGCTGAGGAATTGGGTGAGGTGGCGTGACATGGCCGACTGGGTTATGCCTGTGGTGTCCCCAGTTGGTCTCTGGAAGGTACCCATGGTGAGCAAGCACATAACAGCTGTCACTTTCATCTCCACTGACAGGGCATGGCTCCGTCGTGTGGGTGCCTGCATCACATCACTGCACAGCTCACAGAGCCACCTCAGAATTGCCTGATTCAGGTGTTACCATCCCACAATCTTGGTATCACTGTACAGCTCAAAGCTGGTGCGGGCTCGGTACTGCCTGTTGGGGGCAACCGCTGACGGGTCCTTCCACGGCCATGCCCCCCTGCTGCCCACCTTCTCACCCCCCTCATAACAGCCTCCATCTGGAAGGTGGCACTGGCCATGTCCCTGGCTTGTGTTCACCCCCCCCGGCAGCTGTTACTGTATTCCCCATCGCTGTCCTGACTACTACTTCCCCTGCACCGGGAACACCTGCCTGTGCTTGCCTCACTGCTGTGTGGTGCACTTCCCCCTTCTGCACTGTCTCCCCATACCTTCCCCTGTGGCTGTTTCTTCCAGGTGCCCTTTCCTGCCTGGCCCTGTGTGTCCCTGCTGCCCAGTGTTTCCTGCTGTATTTTGCTCTCATGTGGCTTCCCTGTAGCGTTCTTGTGCTTCTCCCTTGCTCCCTTTTATTTTGGCTTATTTTTGCTATGGCGCAACTTCCGCTTGGTCCCTTATTGCGCATGGCACAAGTTGTTGAATATCGCACTGCGCCATTTATGCATGGTTCCTCCCCCTTCAGTTGAGCATGCATTCATTATCATTGCACTGTTGCTTAGCGTGATTTGGGGGGTGTAACTGCCTCCTGCTGACTATCGCAGAATGGCACATTTTTGGACTTGCGCAGGCGCAACCCTATTGCGCATGGCTCAACTCTTTTGAATATCTGGGCCTGTGTATTTTTCTATCTCCATGTTTGTGCTATGACCAGTGAACTTCAGGAAGAAAATCATGTCTCTGTACTCCTTTCGATTCAGTGTCCCCAGTCCGTGTGTTTTGGTAAGCATGGCAAATTAATAATGTTGAACATTCAAATTGTGTTTGAAAGGTAAAGATTAAGACAGATACAGTTTTGATTTATTACTGTTGCTGGCCGGTTGTAAGCCAAATTGAGAAAGTTGTGCTTGTGTGTAATCAGTCGTGCAATTGTGTTGCATACTTCGAGTCAGCAGACTTTAGCAGTAGAATCCTGTGTGGCTGCTCGCTCCATGTCCATGTCTCCTGTTGGTGCGATTTTGTAAGGGCTTGTCATAAATATTGCTGGACAAGTGAATAATGAATGTGGTTGTACTGCTCAAGTGGAAAGTGTGTGTGTGGTGGGCGGCGGGGCAAGTGTAAGCAGATTTTAGACCGAACAGATGGTGTGGGCAACAGAGAAGACTATGGATAACCTACTGTGGGCATGGTTAAGGTGAATAGACTACTCTGGGAAAGTGAATAAACTACTGTAGACGTGGTCATAGGTGAATAAACTACTGTGAGCATCTTGGTGGTAGTTTGTGGGAGGATAACCGGCAGTTTTCCTGTGTTCTGATTGACTGAGACTGGATAACTGTGGCATAATTAATCTCAAATCATTTCAACAGTGGGCAGACTGAAAAAAAAAGGATATAATCTTCCCAGATCAGAATATTATGCATATATCCAATTAAAAGACATATTTAAAAAAACATATGACCAATAGGGATGGGCCCCCAACCAACACAAATTGACATATTTGAAGAGAACTTAACAAAATAATGGGACAAAGTAAAAAAAAAAAAGGTTATTTGCTTGGTTACTAAAAAAATAACTTCAAATAAAAATGTTATAACAAATTAAAACAAAAATGGGAAGCTGACTTTAGAATACAATTAGATAATCTGAAATGGGAAAATATATTGTCTTCTATGAATATTTATGAAAGTTCAAGAAATAAAACAATACAAATTACAAAACAGATCACACTGTACCCCACTTTGGCTGACTAAAATGGGGCTACTGGACTCCGACGAATGTTTGCACTGTAGAAGCACTGAAGCAGATTTTACTGTATGCATTGGTTTCAGACTTGTCCTTTAGTTTACAGCTTGTGAAAAAGAACATTTGACATTTTAAGACAAATGCAAGAGAAGGTGATGCATCTCTGCTGTAGATTTGCCCTTTTTCTGATAGTAGAGAACAAGAAAAATCCCTTATTTTCTAAAAAAGAACTCATATTGATAGCTATAGCACTAATGTTAACAAAACGTTTAATTTTAGAATACTGGAAATAAACTAAAGAACAGAAATTACTGCCAACAGGGGAATGGAGGAAATTATTTTTAGATCCCCTATATTATGAATTTTTTTTTTTCAGTATGCACCTTGCAAACCGTCCATATGCTTACAAGCTTACAGTTTGGAAAAGGGGCACCGTCTTCTCTTGATATGGACATTAATATAATGTGACTCTTTTACTGAATGAGACAGTATCTTACATAGCTTTTTATGGGGAAGTACTATGATTTACTGTGGACAATGTACTAATGGTCAACTCCTCATATTGCAACTTCTTTGTAAACCTGCATAATCCTTCAATAAAGTTTTAATTGCAAAAAAAGCACAGAAACTTGTAAAACATGTTCTAAGTCCTACATGAATAAGATGTGTAAAGCACAAAAACCATTGCAAAAAAAGTTTTAAGTTTAAATAAATAAAGGCCCGGATATTCAAACTGCTCCCAAAATGTGCGTAACAGCAGGAGCAAGCACAAACCAATTGAGCATATGCACAACAGGTGCGATATTCAAACATGGAGCAGAACAAATTGCGTAAGCAGCCAACGTCTGAATATTGCATTAACTGCGCCATAGCGCAACCAGGAAGGAGAAGCTGAGCAGAAATGTTGCGCTATAGCGCAACCAGGGCAGCCCAGCTGAGCAGTCCAGAGGTGCCATAGCGCAAGCAGAGCCCCCCCCTGAGCAATGGAACTGCACATCCAGGGAGGCAGGCTGGGGCCCACCGCCAGCCATGCCACACATGGGCACAGGAACACACTGCAGAACCAACACCACACCTGCACACCCCAAACACAGCATCACTGGGGGTGTGATGGATGATATACTGGCCCATGGGGACAAGCCAACAAAGCACAGCAGAGCCATGACACCCCAGCACAACCACTGGCAGGCTGAGAGTGCCACACACAGGGGGTTGACAACCACAGTGCACATCAGCTCCCCATACGCACAGCACACCCTGCACCATGACCCCAAGACACCACCCATGTGCAGTGACTGGCACTGCAGGAAACCATGCATCCCCCCCAGCACACGTCAACTCCGTGCAGCACAGAAGCATACAAGCCAGACACACCCTGTGCACCCAGCAGTGGGTGGCAGCAGACGGCAAGACCAACAGAAAGTCACTGCCATGCTGGAGATACCTCCCCATGCACACACACGCGTGCGCACACACACACACACACACACACACACACATATACCCAGGACCATACCACCCCAGATGGCATGTACACCACTGCAACTGAGAACCCATAGCCAGCTGCAAATCAGAGACCAACACAGTATTCATATCAAAATATAAATGTATATTAAAATTTCAAAATACTTAAGAACCAAAACAATAACAACTATTTACAAGGGGGAACGGGTACAAGGTAGGGTGTTCAAGAGGTAAGGATGAACAACTTGGAGAGGAGGAAGGCAGGTGGGAGAAGTGGGAAGGGTATCTCCTGCTAAGGCCCAGCCGGCTGCTCATCCTCTGCCTGGTTCCGCACTGTCTGTGCGCCTCCTCCGAAGGCCATGGCACCTGATGGACTGGAGGATGGCCTGGTTCTCCATGGACACCTGTGTGAGGCCCCGAATATCCTGTCGAATCCTCCGGAGAACCTCGAGGCCTAGGAAAATGGGAACACAGTCAATGGCTGTGACTGACCACAACCCTGAACACCACCCAACCTGCAAGCCATATAGCCCAATGTCCCGCACCTGTGATGGCATGCACCCACCCACAGTGAACATGCACATGGCCATCACAAACAAGCGGCACCAGCTATGTGCACCACTGCACACACACACTGCCCATGTCCATCACAGCACAAACAAGGCTGTCAAGTGACGTGGCAACATGGTGCGATGCTAGTTACACAGCTATGTGCCCAGTGCATGCATGGACCACCAGTGATGCATACACAGACGTGCTGTGATACTGGACAGTGATGCATGTCACCTGTGTCGTGCATACATACATAGATAGATACATAGACAGTGTCGGCAGATAAGGGCCTATGGCCCACCCAGTCTGTCCATTTGAGCTTGTAAGTTCACTTTGTTTTCCTATAAGTCTGTTGCCCCTTACCCTGACCTCCAGAATTCCTTTATGTCTATCCTGCATTCTGAAATCCGTGATTGTTTCAGCCCCACCACTTCCTCTGGCAGGGTGTTCCACTTGTCCACCACCTCGCTCTGTGAAGAAATTCTTTCTCATGTTTCCTCTGAATCGTCCTCCCTCCAACTTCATCCCATGCCCTCTAGTCCTGGAACATCTTTTTCGCTTAAAAATAGTGTTTTCCTGCACCCTGTTCCTCCCTGTAAGATACTTGTATGTCTCTATCATATCCCCTCTCTCTCCCTCCTCTCCTCCAGGGAGTACATGTTCAGTTTATTCAACCTGTCTTCATCGGACTTGTGATGCAAGCCATGCACCATCTTTGTTGCCCTCCTCTGAACCTTCTCTGCCCAGTCTATGTCCTTACGTAGGTATGGTCTCCAGAACTGTACACTGTACTCCAGGTGGGGCCTCACTAGTGTCTTGTATAGTGGAATTATGACCTCCCCTTTCCTGCATGGTTGTGTTGTGCAGGGCTAGTGGTCCCCCAGCATGCAATAGCATCCATGAAGTAATGATACTCACACTGCTCAAGCAGCTGTGTCTGCCGCTGCTGCTGATGCTGCTGCTGCTGCTGCTGGGTGCAACTCCCACTGGCACCGGGGCCCTGGCATGGCCCTCCTCAACCCGGGCCTGCATCCTCACATCCCGGCCTGTGGGAGACATATGTTGAGACAAACATCAGTGTGACTCCAAAGCAGACTGCCCCTGCCCCAGTGAGAGTGCCTGCCCACACAGCCAGACCCATTCATCTCACAGCTGCACACACTGACACAGCCAACCATGGCAGAGCCATCACCATGCACAGCCACCAAAACACACTCACACCCCTACAGAGAATACAGGTGCATAGATGGTACACCCACCTGGCCTAGAGCACCACGCCCGCCTGGCACGTGACCGCAGCCTATCCAGAAGGTCCGGATCCTCCGCAGAGGTCACTGTACCGTGCCGGCACTGCTCATCAGACCGGCACCGCCCAGTGACCCCACCAGGTCAGTTGCCACTTGATGCCACACCTGTAAGGCAATGGTGAGGGCGCCACCATAAAGTGCCCCATAGTGGGGTCTCTACTAGGGCCACCAAGTTGGCCAGTTCCAATTGGCTCCAGCGAACAGCTCTTCTCCTAGCCATGGTACCAACTTTACAGCAGGCAATATGGCGCCCCGCTGTGCCCTAACCGCGTGGAGATGTTGCGCAATAGACCACCACCACGTTCCAATCGCGCTGTTCGAACAGCGCCATCGCTATCACATGCGCTGTCACCAGACAGCGCAATGAAGGGACGACACATGGCAGGTGAACAGCGCTAGGGGGCAAAGGTCAGACACAAGGTCATGGGCATCGACGCAAGGCCACCGACAGCGCCTATCTGGACGGAGAGAGCATCCCGCGTGACCGACCAGCCGCGCACTCAGTGCCACAGTGGACTATTGGGCAGTAGTGCCACAGCGCCATATAGTGCCCATTGCTGGCACCACTGGCACAATGGTGGCCATGGCCTGAATTGCCGATCGACACAGCGCGTCAGCAGCAGCAGACACTCGCGTAGCTATCTGGGCATCGCAATGCAGTGTACCACACAGTCACAGATCTGCGCCATTGGCTCAGCCGACTCAACCGTATTGCGCAAAGCGCAGATTCGCGATATTCAGCCGACACATGCAAATCATCTGATCAGCCATTCAAAGGCGCAGTGGCGCGATTTGCATGTCATTATAGTTGCTCCACTCCTAATTTGCATGCATTGCGCTATAAATGTGCGACATTGGGCTGTGCTGGCCAGATTCGGTTACTGCAGGTGAGAGGTGAGTTGCATGCTGTGTGATGTTCTGGACAATGGTCATGGGAAAATGCTGTAGACTGCACAGTGACAGGTGTCCACTTCGCCCCATACAGATCGCCATGACCGAGCAGAGCCAAGGTGAGGTGAGGACGGTGGGGAGGAGGCCCAACTTACAGCAGCAGAGACAGAGGCCTCTTCCAGGCCTACCTGGATGAGGAGCCAGTACTGAGTGGACGGAGGGGCATCTCTCAGTCCCATGCAGCTGCATGGGAGGGGTGTAGCTTGGGCCGTGAACTTGCACGGAAGCCACCAGCGCCTGTGCAGGAATGCAAGAAGAAGATGGGGACAGACCGCAGGAGGTTGAAGGAGAAGGTGGCAGCCTTCAGGGCGGCATGTGCTGGCACTGGCGGGGGCCCGCCAGTGGTGTTGGAGCTGACCCCAGCTGAGGAGACACTGGTGTCATCATTGCAGCAGAATGCTATTGAGGGCGTACCAGGAGGTGGATTCCAGACAGGTGGAAGCCCATCACTGCACGGTATGACATGGTGGTGGTGTTGGGGGGTTTGGGGGAAGGTTGTTCACATGCACTCACATGTACTCTCTTTCTGTTACAGATCCTGTTCGTCTTCAGGAGACGGTGGTGGTGGGTCCAGGTAGTGATGATGACCTGCTGGACATGGAGGAGGGTCCATCCACCTCTATCACCAGCCAGCAGGCACTGCAGCAGCATGCACGCTGGGCCGCCAACTCTGGTGTCGGTGATTCGGGTGCGGGGGGTGCACAGCCTGTGTCTCAGTGGTCTGGCATGAAAGCATGCCAGCACGCTGTGACTATGGCTGTAGCACGTACCTGCACCATTGATTTTTTTTTTAAATTTAAGTTTATTAGGTTTTAACAACAAATCAACAACAACAAACAAACATGTCTGATAAAGTACAGTGTGAAAGAATCCGGTACAACCAAACCCCCACCTAAACCCCTCCCCCAGACCCCCAAAGACCACCCCCATCCTCTCAACGAGAATGGAAAGAACCCCAACCCCTCCCCATTAGCATATAACTAAGGAAAGGCTCAACCTCTAACATACCCACCCCACCATCCACCACCCTCCTCCTCCTCCCTCCCCTCTACAGGTGCGCCATCTCAATATAGTACATATTCTGGGTAATACAATCAGTCATCTTTGATATTACCAATCTCCAATACCAGCAAGATTACAGAGTAACACATGACCAAAATAGAGATATTTATGCCGACTACAGGGATCAGGTCCCAAGTTAATTAATGCAGACATAATGCCTGAAGTTTATCCCATCTCTTCCGAAACAAATCCATACGACCATGCAGACTGGCAATCAAACTCTCCGAATGTAGATACGTAGTAAGTTCAATCAGCCAATCTGCATATGACAAGGCCAGCTGGTCTGTCCAATGTCTCAAGACTAATTTCTTGACCGCCATGGACACCAGAGCCATATGGTATCGACGTTCTACACTATCTATACGTGAATATTCGCCCAGAATGCAAATCTCAGTGGAGAAGAAACCAGACAGACCCAGAAGGGATCTAGATTATCCCAACAAGGGACCACAAAGGGAACCTTGAGACAGTCCCAGAACATATGAATTAGGTTTCTTCTCTTGTAAACACCTAAGAGAAAGTCGGGTGGGAAGTTTTTTGAGCTTGAAAAGTTTGGCAGGGGTATAATACAAGTTATTAACAATATAGTATTGGGTTAGCCATAGTCTATCCTGGTGTAATACCTATGTAGGTCCTTCCATATACAAGGCCAACTCAGGGAAGCATCAGGTCAGCAGTATGCCCAGACACTAGAGCCCTCAGTAATCTCGGAAATTTGTAATTTAAAAGGAAGGAATAAATCAAAGAGATAGAATGGGACTGAGAGGCAAGATTTATAATTTTGAAAGAAAGGGATAGGCACAGAGTCCCTAAAAATGGTGCTAAATTTCCGCAATAAGATGTCTTAATTGGTACACTTTAAAGACCCTCTGCTAGGAATGCCAAACTTATCCAATATCTCACCGAAGAAAGAAGGGATCCTGATTATAGAAATGCTCCACTTTGGCCTCTCTAATCTGTGGGAGCCAATCCGGCATAAGCCAAGAACTACCCAACTTTATATTAGGATTGAGAATTACTGGCTGACCCAGATCTGAGACACTAGAAATGTGGAAAGATGCTAAACATTGAGCCAGTGACTTAAGGGCAACTAGAATCGTACTATCAGTCACCCAGTGTGAGACTGCTGCTGGAGGAGTATAAAGTATAGCATAGTTATCGAGTTTAGACTCAGAAAGAAGTGAACGCTCAATCTGGAGCCAAATTGGACATGGTAGCGTGGGATTTGTAGAGAACCACCTCCCCAATTTAGAAAGATGGGCTGCTCAATGGTAAAGTAGAAGATTAGGTAACCGAAGACCGCCTTTTTCTTTAGGAAGAGATAGTTTAGCATATGAACATCTAACGCCCTTCCCACGCCAGATAAAATTAGAGAACATAGTATGGAGTTGCTGAAAGTATGTAATAGGGAGCCAAAGATTTAACAGATTCAACGGGTAAAAGATCCGGGGGAGGACATTCATCTTAATAATATTGATCCGACCTCAGAGAGAAATAGGAGGGCAGACCATCGCTGCAGATCCTGATAAACCAGATTTTTAATTCTATCCAAATTTAGCTTTTTCAAAAGAGAGGGTTCAGTCGAAAAATGAATCCCCAAATACTTAATGGATCTAGGGGTCCACCTCTTCCCAAAGGAAATAAACTCTTGTTTATTAGTGTAGACGTTTAATGGGAAAATTTCCGACTTAGAAATATTCAGTTTGTATTGAGAGAAAGTACCAAACTGCTCAATAATATCAATCGTTGCTTTTAAAGACTCTGCCGGGTATTTTAAATGCAGAAGTATGTCATCTGCATAAGCAGAGAGCACCAGTTCCTGCTGTTGTAGGGTACAGCCTCTAACTTGGGGGGATGATTTAAGTCTGATAAGCAGTGGTTCCAGATACAAATTAAACAGCAAAGGTGAAAGGGGGGCACACCTGTCTAGTACCAGTATGTAAACGGAAAAGGGGGGAGAAAACCGCATTACAATAAATTTTAGCTGAGGGGGAGCCATAAAAAACCTGAACCCTTTTCAGGAATGGTAACGGAATCCATCCTCCCCATCACGCCTCAATGGAAGGTCCAGTCCACTCGGTCAAAGGCCTTCTCTGCATCGAGAGAGACCAGAGCTGCCGGATAAAGGACTGATTGGGCATGCTGGGAAATATGAGAAGATTCTTAAATGATCCGCAGAGACCTGCCAGACACAAAGCCTACTTGCTCGGGACTAAGTAAACCAGACCAGACTTTCTTGATTCTTTCGCTAGTATCTTAGCAAGGATTTTCATGTCATAATTTTGAAGGAGATAGGCCTATAATTTGCCGGATCCGTGGGGAATTTTATCAGGTTTGGGAATCAAAATAATTGTGGCTTCAAACAGGGTGGGATCTATTTCGATAGAGACCGATAAATATTCATATAACTTAAGGAGGATAGGTGCCAGCTCTTTAACGAAAACCTTATAAAATTAGCAGGGAAGCCATCAGGGCCAGGTGCTTGTCAGGAGCCATAGAGGTAATAGTCCTTTCTATCTCCTCCAAAGAAATAGGAGCTATAGGATTTCTTGATGGGACGCTGATAAATGAGGAATGTCGACGTCCCCAAAATACGTGTTGATATTTGAGATAGAGGCAGACGATGAAGGCTTACTAAAGGTCCAAGTAGTATCTCTCAAAGATACGGGCAATACCTCTAGGAGAATATGTAGAACCGGATGGGAGAGCAGAGATGGATTTTCCTAGAGCCTTCCAACGCCGCAAGGCCAAGAGTTTCCCAGCCTTTTCCCATGGTCAAGATATTTAGCTTGAGTTCTTATCAGACAGTACTCCGTTTTTCTTTCAAAGAGACCCATATACGCACGTTTAGCTATCAGAAGAGCTTAAGAGATGGTAACTGAAGAGGTTGAAGAGTAATTAGCTTCAACTCTCTAATTTTATTCATTAAGGACAGAGATTTTGAAGCTTTAGCTTTCTTCCTGGAGGAGGCCATCTTTATTACTCACCCTGAGATAGCTACTTCAAAGAGCACCAAACTAAATCAAGTCTCGGGTGAATCTAGGTTCTCCGCCAGGAAGAAAGAAAGAAATCAGAGATTTAATACTCGAGACAATTTGGGGTCTTTCAACAACTGAGTGTTTAACCTCCAAACGGAGTCCCGGCCAAACTCAGGATCTAAAGAAAGTGTGATCCAGACTATGGCGTGATCCGAGAGAATGATTGGATCAATGCCGGACTGAAGAAGACTGGGAAGAAAGGATTTACTAACTAAAACAAAATCTATCCTCGATTTTGAACCGTGTGGCTGAGAAAGAAAAGAGAAAGCATGAAAAGAAGGATTGAAGAGTCTCCATGGATCACATAATCCTAACATTAACAATAACTCCTGAAGGGCTCTCTGGGCAGGAGAAGGGGGTCATTTATCCTGGGGTTCTTTATCCAATATAGACAAAAGGGGGACATTCCAGTCCCCTCCCAATATAAGCTGAGAAGGAAGAAGATTAGATACCTTGTCTGCAAGAGACATAAAAAATTCTGGACTCCCCCCCAACGGTCCATATACAGAACCTAGGACTACACTTCCACCATTGAGAGTATCTTTAACTAGAATAAACCTCCTCTGGGTCTGATACAATCAATTCCTTCATGAATAAAACATGTTTTTTAATAAGAACAGCAACACCTTTACTAAGACTGGAATTCCCAGCTAGATAAGTCTGGGAAAAACCAGAACGAGATAAGAATTTGGCGTCTACATGACTTAAATGCGTTTCTTGAAGAAAAAGAATATCAACCTGCAACAATGAGCAGTGGTTAAAAATCTGAGACCGTTTGACCCAATCCCTGAGTCTGCGCACATTCCAAAAGACTATTTTAATCATATTTATAGCCATTTTAAATACCATATAAAGAAAACATTTACCCAGAAAAGATCAATAATAAAAGGAGAAAAAGGGCACACCAAAACCAAATAAGCCCGAAGTTTAACAACCAGCCAGCACACCCAGAATAGAATACCCATGAAAGAAACCCCAACAATCTAACCAAGAAAAAAGTACCACACACTAAGCTGGCAGACTGAACCTAACCTCCTAAACCCTCCCAACACCCAATACTATCCCCAAAAGCCCATCCCACCCAAATGCTCCAATAACATTTACCATCTAAATATATAATATATAGTAGCACAGCAACATCTTGGCAAAAACACAGTGCATAACACACAATAGCATGCCTGCCCCACCCCCAATCCACCCAAATATCCCACAAATGACTTAGACGAAAAGAGTAAACATCACAACCCATCCACCCACCCCTCCCAATATGAATCTTAACCCCAAAACAACTATTTACACCGGGAGCCAGGGCAGAAACCAAAACCGGTTCAGGAAGAAAAAGGAGGCCCTGACCACCCGACCCAATTAGCAACCTCTGAAACCCCAGTAGTGATTGGCCAGCCAAAGGAGGACGACAACCCGGAAACTTATTACCACGGGAATAGGACCCAACCCCATAAAGTGACCAACAGTATCCCCACCACGGGGTGAGGTTAGCCAATCCTCCAACCCTAGGCTCGCGATTCCACATCAAGCAAGCCGCTAAACCCCAGGCCCAAGCGCCCGCACTCCAAACACCAGCAATCAAAAAAAACTGTTAAGATTAAGGAAGAAACTTCCCACCAGTAATGCTCTCCGCTGCCAGGGACAGCGTATCCATGACAGAGCCATCCGTGAAATCGAACAAATGTCTCATTCACCTCCAGGAACCATAGCCGCACGTAGAGGTAGCTTGAGCTGAGAACCAGACTCCAATCCATAAGAGCTCCGCCTAGGCCCGATGTTTCTGGGAGGAACTATATCAGCGTGGGACCAAACCGTCCCACCACCAGGAAGGTTACCCCAGAGGAACCACAACCCAGCAAATAGGTTCCGAAACACAAGGCGACTGGCCCAGCAGAAGAGTTTCTCCACCCCACCCATGGAACAGCGCCCAGCCACCCCAACCAGCCATCAAGGATCCACCAGGTAAGGGAAAACCAAAGGTTGGGAAACCTATGGAGCCCGGAACTACCCATGGGGAAACAGGAGGAGTTTTGGCACTAAAGCCAAACAAACAAATTAAGCTTGGTAAAGGAGGATATCGTAAAATAAAAAGAAAATATGGGAAACTAAGCCATCCACATAACATTAAATCCCAAAAGGATGACGGCAATGCAATAGCATACAAAAATACATAATGTCTCTCAGCCAGAGTTCTTAAATAGGTCCGGTAGCTTAATAGCCAGATCTTTCAGAGCCGTCTCGGGGGAGCCGAAACTATAAGTAGAGCCTCCAACTGTGACCCTGAGCGTCGCCAGGTAGATCATTCTGAAAGGAATGGAGGCAGCAATTAATTTCTGGACTGCAGGATGGAAGGCCCCCCTCTTCTCTCTAGTTTCCTTCGGAAGATCCTGAGTAATCCGAATTCTGGTCGATCCCCACAATACCTCTTTTAAATCTCGAGATTTGCTGTAAACATGTTGCCTCTCTATGTAACTTAAGAACTTCATAATAATGGGGCGCGGAGGAGATCCAGGCGGGGGTCGAGGCCTCAGCGAACGATGGGCCCGCTCCAGGTGATACGAAAGGGCTAATTGGTGACAGGCCTACCACTTTGGTCAGGAACCTCTGCAAGAAGGCTAATAGATCTGGGCCCTCTTCCATCTCAGGTAAGCCCAGAATCAGGAGATTATTCCGACGATTGCACCCCTCTAAATCTTCGGTTTTTGCTTGAAGTTTCTTAATCTGCTGTTTAAGCTCAGAGACTTCCATTTCTGCCTTAGATCTCCATTGCTCTATGGAGAACACTCTAGCCTCCGCGTCAGACACTCGGGTAGAAACCGAAGACAGGTCACTCCGGAGAGATTTAAGCTCACCAGCCAGCTCTTGTAAAATTTCTTTCACCGGGGTCAACTCTTGCAGAAATCTATCCTCTGTAAGAGGGATGGATAGCTGCAGCTTATCACCACTCCGCTCCGCGGTTTTAAACCACCCTGGTTACGTTGCTTCTTAGCTGCCTTTTCAGGGGATGTAGGTGGCGTGTGTCTGACGGAGGCCTGCTTCCCATCCACCTCCATCCTGTTAAACTAGATGATCCTCTGCAATCGGACTTCAATCCCGCTTAGTAGAAAGCGTATTAAAACTCCTTTATTGACGATGTCAGCAGATTAGTGCACTGGGGAGTTCAGAAACTGGCGATTAGAGCCGCAGGAGGGAAGAGCTCTAGGCCTCAGCTGCTGCCTAGCTGGCTGCCATCACGTGACCCACCTGCACCATTGATGATGCAAGGACTGCAATGGGCAGTGATAGGTGTGTGTCCCATGACAGACACACAGCAGGCCAGCACGTGCCCCTGGGCCATTCTGGTTCCAACTTGTGTACCAGCATGCTGGCACAGTCCCAGGCTGTGCCTGTCAGCACCGGTGGGGCAGCACCAGTGGCTGTGCAGGTGTCTGGCACTGTTGCTAGCACAGCAGTGGAACGAGTGGACCCTGGGGCACAGCAGTTGGCGAGGCAGCAGCAGCAGTCACCCACCAGGTCTGGGGGTACAGTGTCAAGCAGTGGCACATGTCCGCCGCCCTTTGATCCACCCATTCCTGGTCCTGGTGAACAGTGCCCACCCTCAAGGGGTGTTGTACATCAGGACCTTCCACACCCTAGGGGACAGGATGCCATTGGGGCACAGTACCCATTGGACCAGCACACCCGCCTGCTGCGGGAATCAGTACAGCTGCAGTGGCGGGTTGCAATGTCCGTGGAGGCACTGTCTGTGGCTGTGGAGTGGCACAGCAGGGAGTGTGCTCTGGACCGTGCAGAGCTGGTGCGTATGCGGACGGATGTGACCACCGCCATTGACAGGCTGACCCAGGCAGTGGTCTCTGTCGTGGACGCATTGGGCACACAGTCAGGTGCCCCTGTACTGCACACCCCACACAGTTCACTCTCCACTCCCTGTTCCCGGCATCATGTGACACCAGACCTGTTGACGCCGGGTTCTGCTGTGGCCATCCCGAGCACCCCTGGTGCAGGTTTGTTCAGCATGCTGCAGACCCCTGTGTGGGCAAGGTCACGTTCGCGCAGTGGGACCCCTGGTGGTGCAACAGTGCCACCCCATGTGGCCTCTGCTCAGCCTGCCAGTGCTGTTGGGTCATGGCGGGGTCCCAAACGCATCTGCAGTGGCCGTGGGACAGTGCTACATGACTGAGCTGTCTCCCAGTGCGGGCCCTGTCTGGTGCTGCCATGTGTGCAATGTGTGTCATGGTGAGCAGTGCACTGCTGGGTGCTCTGCTCACCACGCCGACACATGGACCACCTGCACACCCTCCCAACTGCTGTCCAGAGGTGCGTGTGCATGATGATGCCTGCATTGTACTGTACACCAAGGTGCAAGGGTGCCCAGCATCTGACACACGTACTTGGTCAGTACAGGTGGTGGGGGTGGTCGGTGGTGCTGTGTTGGCAATGTCGGTTCTGCTGTGCTGTGCATGTGCCCATGCTGCCTCAGCCTGTGTGTGTGTCCATATGAGTGCTCACCCTCCCTGATGGTGTGTTTGTATGCCTGGACCTTCTACTCTCCTGGCCATCATGCACCCCTGGTGTGTTACCCTGTGTGCCTGTGGTTTGCGCATGGACAGTGTTGGTTGCACATGTCCCCTTGACTTACCTGTGTTCTGCATAGTGCTCCTCTGTGATGGTGTCCCGGTGCAGCTGGGCCTGCCGGATCAGTCGGGGGTCCCGCCGTCCTGGGGGGGGCTGTTCATCACCATCAACACCGGCGCCACTGGCGTCCCATCGCTGTCCCTCTTCAACCTGTATGGCTATCCCACAGTCTTTGGCCATGTTGTGCGGATGCAACAGGCCAGGAATATCCCACAGGCCTTTTGGGGCTGTACTGTAGGGCACCGCCGAGGTGTCTAGGCATTGGAAGTGTACCTTGAGCATCCCAAACACCCGCCTATGATGTTGCGTGTGGAAACATGTGCCTCATTATAGCGTTGCTGCAATGGGATCATGGGGCGCTGGTACAGTGTGAGCAGCCAGGGACGGAGTGGGTATCCGCTGTCACCTGTGTGGAGATAGTGGAGATCAGTCTCATGTTCAGGTCCATATTGCCCATATCCCTGTGTGCCACTACCATGGCACCTGTGGCATTCCCACCCTTGCCCCGAGTTTGCATTCCATCAGGTGTACTCACCCAATAGATGTCCTGTGGGGATGTCCCCACTCTCAATCGATGGCACAGTGTGGACTGATACCATATGAAGGCATCATGTGCTCCACCAGGTGTGTGGCACAGACATTGATTATGCGCCAGTGGCATCACACACCACCTGGCAGTTGACACGGAGAATCCTTTCTGTTCCTATATGCGAGCCCATCGAGCCAGGTGGCGCGAGCATGGCCACATGGATGCAGTCTATGGCCCTAGCACGCCAGGCACACGTGTTGTACCCTGTGGAACTCCTGCATGTTTGCTACGCCTGCCGCGTGCTGGGAAATGGATGTACTCGCAGTATGTGGCAGCAGTGCGCTGAGGAATTGGGTGAGGATGCGACTTGGCCGACTGTGTGATGCCTGTGGTGTCCCCTGTCGGCCTCTGGAAGGTGCCCGTGGTGAGCAGGCACATGCAGGCTGTCACCTTGGTCTCCACTGACAGAGCGTGACTGGCGCGTGAGGGTGCCTGCATCACATCACTGCACAGCTCACAGAGCTGTCTCAGTATTGCCCTGTTCAGGCGGTGCCGCCCACGATCTCTACATCTGGGTACAGATCAAAGCTGATGCTGAGCACGGTACTGCCTGTTGGGGCTATACTGCAGACACGGGCCCGGCCACGTCCCCCGCAGCATGCATTCTCACCCCTCATTACAGCTTCCATGAGAAGATGGCACTGTCCATCTCCTGGATTCTGACCCCCGGCTGGTGTTGCTGTGTTACCCCCACTGTCCTCACTGCTACTTCCACTACACGGGCACCCCGCTGGCCTCTACAGCCTATGGCCCATGCTTTCCTTGCCCCCTAGCCTGTCTGTTGTCTGTCGTCTCTCTCTCTCTCTCTCTCTCCCCACTTGGCAGCCTTGTAGCGTTCTTGCACCGCTTCCTGAGCCTTTTATTTTGGCTCATTTCCGCTAGTCTTGCTAATTTCCGGCTGTGCCTCTTCCGCATCGCGCAAGTCTTTGAATATCGCATTGCGCTCTTTATGCATGGATCCACCCCCTTCGGTTGCGCATGCCTTCATTTTCATTGCACTGTTGCTCAACATGTTTTCGGTGGCGCATCTGCCTCCTTCTGAATATTGCAAAATGGCGCAATTTTGGACTTGTGCATGTGCAACCCTGTTGCGCATGGCGCAACCCTTTTGAATTCCGGGCCAAAATGTTTAGAGTAGAGAAACACAAAAAGACCCATTGAGAACACCGCCAGAAAAAAGTGTGTGCATTTTGTTCTACAGTCAAAGTCATACATGAACAAGCTAACATGAAATGTATGTAGTATCTCATGCTTTGCTTAAGGCACCGGGTGAAGCCAGTTAGAATTCATCTCCTGCTTCACACAGGGCACTTTGAGCTAAGCGCATCCTGCTTTGCACCATTCCGTCCCTGCACGAAGCAAGTTACAATTCAACTTTCTAAAAAGTAAGGACATTCACTGCAAAACAATTACAATAATGCATTATTAGGGTTCCAAAGCCACAAAAGCAGGTAAATGTGGGGGTTAGGGTTAGAGTCCACCCTGTCACCCAGCCCCTACCCAGGGCAAAGTGGCAGGTCTGAGGCCCATTGTGAAGAAAGTCACGACTCATGCTGTGCTTCAGGCAAAGCATGCATGACCCTGCATGAAGAAAGTAAAGACTGATCCAGTGCTTTGTGCAGGGAGCCTTAGGTCACTGTGTGAAGAAAGTTAGTTATTCCTAAGTGGAGCAGCAGACTTGTGAGCCATGAACCCAGATCTGTGGTTTGGCTTTCGGTCATGAAGTCAAAGGCTGGGAGAAGGGGGAGGTGTTATGGCTGAAAGAAACTAAAAACACATTTCTTTCTTTTTGTGACTTTGGAACCCTAACAATACATTAACACAATGTTAGTTTTTTTTTCAGTAAATATACTGTATGTAAGTAATAACCCACCAAGACTGTATGTAATTCAAAGAACTAATGCACACCCCAGGTGAACTGGAAGGCACAAGCCAATGTTCAGTACATCCAGGAACTGCATTAATTCTCAAGAAACCCATGCCTTGGAGTGAACCAAACAGTTGAATGGAAGAGGAGTCACCAATGGTCCACATGGTCACAGTCAAAACATGGTGACCCTGACACAGGCTGATGTAGATTTTTCATGTACCTGCTGCCTGTAGAACAAATACGTTTGATAGTGGAGTTGTTTTCATGCTATGACTGCTGAATACAAGAATGTCAAGTTACAGTATGTCAAGAGAGATAAATCAGGGAGGGACCAGACTTATTGGAGTTACAGTACATGGGTCAAAACAAGGCTAGGGAGTGGATATACAATGGAAGCCAGTGACATATGTGTATTTGGTATATGGATAGGGTGAGTCACTCACCACCAGCATCAAAGAATGACAAAAAAAACTTGATTGCACACTGGCACTGAACTGGGCCCAGAGGTATATTTTGTGCTAGTGGGGGGCACTTACGGCTGTTGCACCAAGTTCCTGGAGATAAGGCTGTTTGCTACGTAAGCAATAAGACATGATGGGGTGTGCATGGAACAGATTTTACCTCACGCCCAGGGGTGTAGTGAGGCACAAGGTCACTGGCTAAGGGCCTGCAGGTTTTGGAAGTGCGGTAAAATCTGTTCCATGCACACCTCTGGAGTATCTTATTGCGCTTATAAAATGGGCTCCTTTTTTTTTATAACTTTTTACAGTTGGGAAAAGCATGTTTATACAGTATGTAGAAAAAATAGATCTGCTTGTGTGCATTTGTGATAAAATAGTACTTCCACCCACTGCAAGTAATGTCATTGTATTACTGCTGGACAGAGTTTGTCCTGTGCTGGCATCCAGATTCAAGATAGGGAATGTTTATCATGGAATGTTTTCCATGGAATACATGGATTCAAAATTCTGCTCAGTTCCGCTGGCAGAATGTTCCTCTCCTAACATACTGTGCACACACACAACAAAGGCTTCTTCTACAGCCAGAGACTCACTTATCTCACTGTCATGGCAAGCAGAAGAGATTTCCTTGTTGAGCAGGTAAAGACAGAAGGGAGATTTGTCATTGTCAGCAAAGAAACAGTTGTAATGAAAACTATAAACAATACTTAATGGCCCAGATATTCAAACTGCACACAAAAAGTGCGCAACAGCAGGAGCAAGTGCAAGTAGCGCGATATTCAAAAACTGCGCAGGTCAAGATGCGCCTGTGACACAAGACTGAATATCATGCCACCTGCACCATAGTGCAACCAGGGATGTACAGTTGCGCAGTCCAGATGCACCATAGTGCAACCAGGGATGCTCAGTGGAGCAGTTCAGATGCGCCATAGTGCAACCAGGGATGCTCAGTGGAGCAGGGCAGCAGTGCAACAGCACAACCAGGGGTGCACGGGGACAGGATGCAGGGGCCCACCACCCATGCCACAGATGGGCAGAGGAGCACACAGCAGAACAGACATCGCCCCCCACACCCCATGCACTGCAGAACTGGTGAAGAGCTGAAATAACCACCGGCCCATGGATACCAGCAACAAACCCACAGCTGGGGCATGGTGCCCCAGCACACCCCCTGGCAAGCTGTGACCAGCACACAAGGAGGGCCGACCACCCTGTGCCACACCATCCCACCAATGCAGAGCACACCCTGCACTGTGATCCCCAGACACCCTGCCCAGGAGCAGCGTCCACCAGTGCAGGACACCCCATGCATGCCACCACCCCCACTGTGACAATGCAACCCTGTGCACCACAGAACCATGCAAGGCAGCCCCACCACGAGCACCCGTCAGTGGGTGGCAGCACACAATGATGCAACGACTGCATAAACAGTGCCACCATGCACGTCCCCCCCGAGGTACAGCTGAGAGACCGACCATGTGTCGGCACATGAGGTACCCCACACATGACAGGGCATACCCTGGATCCCACCACCAGTGGTACAGCACCCTGCACACCCTCCCAAAGACACACCCTGACCCAGCACTGGCCACAACAGCCAGCACAGACACCCACAGTGGTGCATGGAAGCATGCACCACACAGGATGCAACACAGTGCATGGACAAACACCCACCCATACCCAAGGGCACACCAACACAGGGACACAGTAGCGGGTCAACCAAGCCCCCAGCGTGTGGCCACGGAAACCATGTACACATGGCAAGCACCCCTACATGGCACAGGAGTGCCAACCACCCTGCGCAGGCACCGTGGAGCTGTACACCACCAGCATGTGCCTGGAGCACAAGTGACAGACAGTGGTGCACATCCCCTGCGACACACACAGTGACAGCATGGAGGTGGGACAACAACCAGCAGAGGCCACAGTGTCAACCGAGGCAGACATGCACCATACCAGTGACAGAAGGCAACCCGGCATTGTGCCGGGTACAGTGGCTGTCCAGCATGGACAGCCACCACTGACATGCCAGTGGATTGTGCAGGTCACAGACATGCAAGAGTGTCAGCTGCACAGGCCATGGATGATCTGACACGTGCACCATGGACACAGAGCATGCACCGTGGACCACTGCACACAGTCATCCAGTGCACAGGGAACAACACACACACCACAGACAGTGACTGATAGCTACTCCCACACCATACTCACTTCCGCATGGACACACACATACGCACATGAGTGCACCACCCCTGACTCCATGCACACCACTGCAGCTGAGCACCTATAGTCCGCTGCAAATCAGAAACCACCACAGTAGGCATATCAAAGCAAATGTATCGAAAAACAGCAAACAAAACTATATACAAATATTTACAAAAGGTTGGGGGGTGGGCCACAAACAAGGTGGCGGTGGGTAAGGGGCAGGGGTGAACAAATGGTAGAGGGAAGGAGGGGTGTGAGGGTGGGTCCAGGGGGGTAGGGGAAATCAGGGGCATCAGTAAGCTCAGCAGGAGCACCGCTCCCCACTCAGGCTGCTCCTCCCGCCATGACGCTGTCTGACTCCCAGCCTGTCGATCCTTTCTAGGATTTCCAGTAATGCCATGGCAACATGAAGGTTCTCCCACAGTGCCACTCTGATATCCTGCAGCTGCCGGCCACCTAGGACAAGGGAGAAGAGTCAATAGGTGTGAATGCACAGCCCCAGGCAGCCCACCCACTGTGCATGGTATACAGCCATGGGACATACCTCTGTGATGGTGTGTGACCACCCACAGTGATTGTGTCCACAAGACCTGCCCACCCAGGTGCACACAGCCATGCAGACCACTGCACACACCCACTGGCCAAGTCCTGCACAGCACCACCGTGGCTGTTCAGTGACATGGCTAAGCGGTGCAAAGGCAGTGGCACAGCCATGTACCCAGTGCACACATGGACCACCATTGACGCACTCCAAGACATGCAGTGCCACTGGATAGTGATGACTGTACCAAGTTGCATGCATGGCAGTGGTGTCAATGGATGGTGGCCATGCCCCACTGCCCGCCCTGTTACACAGCATGCAATAGTAATCATGGATGTAAGGCACTCACCATTATCAGGCTGGTCCCTGCACCTGTCTGGTCCAGCCGCCCTCTTGGCCTGCTGTTGATCATGGTGCAGCCTCCCCTCCCTCACATGCCAGCACTCCTCTGGGCCTAGGGTGCAAACATGGAGACAGGAACATCAGTATAATCTGGTAGCAAAGTTCCCCCGCCCCGTGTGTGTGCAATCCCACACAGCCATACCCATCATCCCCCCAACCCGATACCACCACCATGGCCAACACTGGAACCCCATTGTGCTGGACACATGCCACCGTGATACCCATATGGATGTTAGCAGTGTATGGATGGGGCACCTACCTGGCCATGGCACTGTGCCCCTCCTGGCACATGCCCGAAGGCGGTCAAACCTTTCTGGGTTCTGGCGCTGCAGGTCACCATAGTGGTGCCTGCACTGCTCCTAGGTCCTCTCCATGCCTGTGGCCTCCTCCAGGGCCACCGCCACCTCCTCCCACACCGCACTCCTGGCCCTGTCCAGGAGTGCCTCCCCAAATAGGGCAGAGGCATGGGGCTCCACTAACTGGACCAGATTGGCCAGTTCCAGTTGGCTCCAGATGGGTGCCTGTCTCCGTGCCATCCTGTACTGTTTTAGTGTCAAAATGGTGCTCTGTAGCACACGTTCGCCATGTGCGGATACTGCATGGTACTGCGCTGTCATTCCCCATTGTGCTGTCACTGAACAGTGTGATAGAGGTGCACCCATGCAGATGCATGGCACCTAGGGGCAAAAGTCAGCACAGGGTCAGGGGTCTCTTGCGCATGGACCGACACAGCGGTGATTGTACTCACCACGTGTAGTGGGGTAGGGCGCCTGTGTTCCACTTCCTGTAGCAGCCTACCGCGCTGTGGCCCCAGTGTGCCTACAGCGCCCCAGTGCCAGAGCACCATACATGTGAACAGCACAGTAGCGCCACTGGCACAATGGTGGTCGTGCCCTGCATTGCCTCCCATGCACAGCACGTCAGCAGCACGGTAGGCGTCAGCATCAGCACCCCAGGCATGCACCGTTTGGTGTCCACTGCGCATGTCACAGAAATGCGCCCTTGCCTGAGCACATTCAACACAACTGCGCAAAGTGCAACAGCGCGATATTCAGCCGGCATATGCAAATCAGCTAATCAGCTATTCAATGGCACAGATACCGCATTAGCATCCACTTAAAATTGTGCCTCACCTCATTTGCATGCATTGCGCTATAAAAATGCGACATTGGGCTGCAGTGGCCATAGTCTGTTATTGCAGCCTATAGTGGTGAGTTGCATGCTGTTTGGGATTGTGGACTGTGTTGTGTGGGACATGCATGGGACTGCACAGTCACAGGTGACACCTGTCATTCCCACAGGATCAAGAATGAGCGATCGTGAGGTGGAGAAAGATGAACAGAGATATGGAAGGAAGAGGAGGCCTAACTTCACCAAGGCAGAAACAGATGCCCTGTTTGAGGCCTACCTTGACCAGGAGTCGCTGCTCAGTGGACAGCGGGGAACACCACAGGCCCGTGCTGCTGCATGGGAAAAGGTGGCGCGTGCCGTCAACCTGCATGGCAGCCACCAGCGGTCCATGCAGGAGTGCAAAAAGAAGATGGGCACAGAAAGGCAGAGGATTAAGGACAAGGTGGCTGCCATCAGGGCCAGCACAGCTGACACGGTGGGGAACAGCCGGCCCGTCCGCCTGACCCCACAAGAAGAGTGGGTTGCTAGCAAGCACTGCGTTGTGTGCCATCACAGGGTCTTAAGGTGGTGGATTCCAGACGGGTGGTAGCCTGTCATTGCATGGTAGGTCATTATCTGTCAATGGGGGGGAGACAGGGTAGGGCAGATACATTAATGCTACTGTGTTCCCTTACAGCTCCTGAGCATCTACATGGGTCAGCGGTGGTGGGCTTGTCCACTGAGGGCAATACCATGGACATAGAGGAGGGCCCATCCACCTCCACAGGTGTCCAAGGGTCAGGGCAACAGTAGGCCCGCATGGCTGTCTGGACTGATGCTGGTGGAGCATATGCGGAGGAGGCCCTGCCCGTGTCCCAGCATGCCAGTGTCCATAGATGCCATCATGCTGAGATTCAGACTGGTGCCGGATCCGTCACTGATGATGATGGAGCTCACTTCATGGACAGTGATACGTGTGGGCCGTAGGATGGCCACACAGCAGGTAACAGCATGGATATGGCCGTGGGTGGTGCTGCCGTGGAGGCCTGCGTGACATCACAGTCCCAGCCTGTGCCTGTCTGCACCAGTGGGGCAGCACTGGTGTGTGTCCTGGACAGTGGGGCTGTTGCAGCCACTGCAGCGGCACCGTTGATCCCTGGAGAGCGACAGCCGGAGGGACAGTGTCAGCAGTCAGCCAATGGCCATGGGGGTACAGTGTCAGGGGCAGCGTCAGTGCACCACCTGTGGACATGCCCAGGCATGGCCCTGGTGTGCAGTGCCCACCCTCAAGGGGTGCTGCCCATCAGGGGCGTGAACACCGTGAGGGACAGCATGCCGACCAGGCAGATGACCTCTTAGAAGAGCACACCCGCATACTCCAAGAATCAGTCGATCAGCAGTTGCGGCTTGTGAGGGCGGTGGATGCACTCAGTGCGGCTCTGCACCAGGCAGAGGAGTGGTGCAGCAGGGACACAGGTCTGCTCCTGGCAGGGATGGACCGGATGCGGGAGGATGTGACCGCTGCCATTGACAGGCTGACACAGACAATCACAGCTGCCATGGCCACAGTGGGCACACAGTTATTTGCCCATGTGTCACAGACACCGCACAGTGCAATGTCCACCGCCCATTCCCAGCATCGTGCGACACCCTTCTTGTTGACACCGGGTTCAGCTGTGGGCATCCTGAGTACACCTGGCATAGGCATGTTCAGTGTGCTGCAGACCCCTGCGCGAGCACGGTCACGTTCACGCAGCGGAACCCCTGGGGGACTGTCGGTGCCACCCCATGAGGCCATTGGTTAGTCTGTCACTGCTGGTGGGTCTTGGCAGGGCCGCCCATGCATCCATGGCGGCCGTAGCACTGTGGCACGTGACTGACCTGTCTCCCACCATGGCTACTGTCAGATGCTGCCCTCTGTGCATTGTGTTGTTCAACGTGCAATGCATGGGTGGGGTACCCGGCCCTACACATACACACACGTTCCATCTGCACACCCTCCCGGCTGCTGTCCGCTGTGGTGTGTGCATGATGATGCATGCGTTGCGCTGTCTGCCACTGTGCAATGGTGCCCAGCGTCTGACACACACACAATGACAGGCACTGGGTGTGGTGGTCTGTGGATGTGTGTGTGGCTAGGGGTTTTGGTTGGGGTCGGCGTGCCTCCTACCCTTTGTGCATGTCTTGTGGTGTGTGTGTGTGTGTGTGTGTGTGTGTGTGTGTGTGTGTGTATGACTGCATGCCATGTTAGACCTTGCCCATCCCTGACAGCGTGTGCGGTTCCATGCTCGGCCAATTCCCTTAACGACATGCACCCCTGGGGTTTGTCCATGCATGTATGTGGGTTGTGCCCTAGCCACTGGTGGTTGCACATGGCCCCATGACTTACCTGGGTTGGTTGAAGTGCTCCTCTGTGATGGTGTCCCGGTGCAGCTGTGCCATCCAGTTCAGTCGGGGGTCCCTTCGACCAAGGGGGGACTGCCCATCACCATCTTCACCAGCATCCTCATCGTCCCCATCACTGTCCCCCTCTTTGACCTGTACGGCTATCCCACAGTCATTGGCCATGTTGTGCAGGATGCAACAGGGCAGGAATAGCCCGCAGGCCTTTGAGGGGCTGTACTGTAGGGCACTGCCAGACATGTCAAGGCAGCGGAAACGTGCCTTCAGCATCCCAAACACCCGCTCAATGACATTGCGTGTGGTGCATGTGCCTCATTGTAGAGTTGCTGCGATGGGGTCGCGGGCCACCGGTATGATGTGAGCAGCCAGGGACAGAGTGGGTATCCACTGTCACCTGTGTGTAAAGGGTGGACAATAGCTTGGTGATCAGCGTCACCCTGCCATGGGCCATCTAGGCCAGTAACCATGTCACCTCTGACTATGCCCCTCCCAAGCTCTATGTCTTTCTGCATGATTTGCATACTCACCCACTAGGTGGCCAGTGGGGATGTCCCCACTCTCGAACCTGTGGCACAGTGCAGACTGGTGCCAGATGAAGGCATCATGTGCTCCCCCAGGGTGTGTGGCACAGACATTGATTATGTGCCCCCTGGCATCGCACACCACCTGGCAGTTGATGCTTGCATGCCCCTTCCGATTTATGTATGCAGCCCATTCAGGACCAGGTGGCTTGCGGATGGCCACATGGGTACAGTCTATTGCTCCGAGCACACCAGGCATATGTGCTACCCTGTGGAACTCCTGTATACTTGCTGTGCACTCCGCCAGTTTGCTGGAGAAACAGATGTACTCTGCAGTATGTGGCAGCAGTGCGCTGAGGAATTGGGTGAGAAGGCGTGACGCGGCTGACTGGGTTATGCCTGTCATGTCCCCTGTTGGTCTCTGGAAGGTACCCGTGGTGAGCAGGCACATGACAACTGTCACTTTGGTCTCCACTGACAGAGCATGGCTCTGTCGTGTGGGTGCCTGCATCACATCACTGCACAGCTCACAGAGCTGCCTCATGATCGCCCAGTTCAGGCAGTACTGGCCCACGATCTCAGTATCAGTGTACAGCTGGAAGCTGGTGCGGGCTCGGTACTGCCTGTTGGGGGCATACCACCAGTGGGCCCTTCCATGGCCATGCCCCCCTGCTGCCTGCCTTCTCACCCCCCTCATAACTGCCTCCATCTGGATGGTGGCACTGGCCATGTCTCTGGCTTGTGTTACCCCCCTGGCAGCTGTTTTACTGTTCCCCCCACTGTCCTTACTGCTACTCCCCCTGCACCAGGAACACCTCCCTGTAGTGGCCGTACTGCCTACTGTCTGTGCCCTCAGAGCTGTGTGGCACTTCCAAATTTTGTCCTGTGCTGTGGCACAGGCTCCCCACATCTTCCCTGTTCCTGGTGGTTCCAGGTGCTCTGTCCTGCTCCTGCCCTGTCCTGCTCACAGTTTCTGTGTGCCTGTGTGGCTGCCTGCAGTTCACCAACATGTGGCTTCCCTGTAGCGTTCTTGCACCTCTCTCTTGTTCCTTTTTATTTTGGATAATTTCCACTATTGCGCAACTTCCATTTGCTCCCCTATATTGCGCATGGTGCATGTTGTTGAATATCGCACTGCGCCATTTATTCATGGTTCCTCCCCCTTCAGTTGCACATGCATTCATTACCATTGCGCTCTTGCACATTGTGATTTGGGGGGTGCATCTGCCTCCCACTGAATATCGCAAAATGGTGCATTTTCGGACTTGCACTGGTGCATCCCTGTTGTGCATGGTGCAACCCTTTTGAATATCTGGGCCAATGTGTCTAATGTGTTCATGCGTGTAAGGAAAGTGTGACGATCAAGGAAACAACATTTAATTAATTTGTTTTTGTTTCTTATTTGAGGTAGTTTTATTTTTAGGGCCCAGTTAAAGGTTTTTCTTACAGTATAAAGGTAGCAACCATGTTTGTGATGGAAGATAAATACTGATTCTAGGGGGGCTGATGAAGATAGTTCTGGTTGTAGGAGGACTGATTTGCTCATTGTATGATGTGGTTTAAGACCAGAATGACTGTGCATGAAACAGATTTCATGCAGTCACATTACATATTTTGACCAATGAGGCTTCTTTATTTTTATGCCCATTTTATAAACATAACCGTATTATTCTCTGTGTGTTGTGTTTTGAGCTGTAAATGGTAATGATGTTACATGTCTCACCAGGTTCACTGGCTCCTGTTGTCCTACAATATGTGTTTGATTGTTAGCCCCTCTCCACTTTTCTGTGTCATACTTAGTAGTAAGACAGAAGAAGGCTATTGCCCATCAAGTCCGTCTCCTGCCTTAGTGGGGCCATTTTGTGGAATTGAAATCCAAGAGAAATTCAAGTTCTCTTTTAAATGTAGCAACTGTATCTGCAGATATTATTTCGTTTGGCAAGGTATTCCATAATCTCGCTGCTCTTTGTGTAAAGAATCCCCTCCAGTCATTCTTCTTAGCTTGTTCAATTTTTAACTGCTTAATGTCATACCTGTAAATAGGCATTTACTTGCCTAGTGTACCCTACCTATTAAACAAAAAGCAAATCAATAAATAAATAACTAAGGGTGTGACATAGCAAAATGTGATTGGTGCAGTGCCATGTCCAGATCCACATAAGCTGTGCAGGCTAGTATGTTCATGGGTGCAAGCCCCATCAGGAGGCTACATTTGCACTGTACCTTAATCACTGGGTAGATTACTCCAACTGATTGTTAAGTCTTCCTTTTGTGTATGAAAGTTTTTATAGTGTA
This sequence comes from Neoceratodus forsteri, assembly GCA_016271365.2. Taxonomy (NCBI): domain Eukaryota; kingdom Metazoa; phylum Chordata; order Ceratodontiformes; family Ceratodontidae; genus Neoceratodus; species Neoceratodus forsteri. Next base: position 607,979,125 of record CM057452.1, read on the forward strand.
TGGTAGAACGCTGTTGAGCATTGAAATCCATGCTCCCAACAGTGTTGTTGTGCTTATCTCAGTGTGTCATGATCTTGTTGTGCTGCACTGAGTACATCACCGGTACAGCACAACAATATCGAATGCATTCGCGCATGCGCAATTTAGAAGGCACGTCGGTGAGGGAGCGAGTAGCGCTGGACCGAGCCACAACAGCGAAGCCAAGTAAGGCTTGATTTAAAAAATGTATGTGTCCATTTGCTGTTTTGTCATGAATAGACTTCCCATATACTATAAAAGATTGTCTATGGGGAGTCATTCACAAACACGGATCTTCTCTGATCTCGAGGTCTCCATGACAACGGTCGACCTCTCGAGCTTCAGTCTCGAGGTCTAACGTTGCCAAGGATACCTCTCAATCGAGAATATCCTTGTTGTGAATGACTCCCCATAGACAATCCTCTATATTGCTGTTGTAATACAGAGCTTATTGCACCACAGATAAGTGCCACTGTCAACTGTAACTGTGCCTAGGGCACCTTGTATCTAATGTTGTAAATATTGCTGCAGGCACCCTTCAATAATGTTGCGCCAGAGTTATAGTGATTATTATTATTTAAAGAGTTTTACCTGGAAAGACATACTGAACCATACAGCTCATTTTCAGATGTGTCTTGGGGAAAGGGGAAGGAGATTATTATGTAATATCAAGTAAAAGCACAGTAATAAAATATAGCAATAGGACATAGCAATGTACAGCAACACACATAATGTAATTGGCATAATTAATAACAATATAAATTGAATTACAACAGGAGTGGAGGTACCAGGCACTCCCAGACTATTGAAGGGGATAGGATAAGGGGAGGAGAGTGGAGATGGTGGAGGGGGAGGAGGAAGAGGATGCAGAAAAAAAATGAGAATTGGTAGGAGGTAATTCGTGGAAGGGGGGAGGAGGAGGGGGAGGAGATAGAGAAGGAGAGGTAGAAAGGAGGGAAAGTAGATGGGAGGGTTTAGATGGGGAGAGGATGACTGTAGAGGTTGGAATATGTTAGAATTGGGACAAGAGAGGTGCAGAGGGGTGTAGGCACTTGGGGACAGGAAAAGCGTAGGGAAGAGGAATGAAGGGAGGCATGACATTTGGCTATAGGCATTTGCAGGAGGGCGTGGTATGGGCTTGGAGTAGAGAGGAAAGAGAGTGTTTGGAGGGAGCGGAGTCAATTGTTAGGGGAAGTGAGTTCCAGATACTAGGAAAGCAGAAAGAGAAAGCATTCTGCCCAGCAAAGGATTTATGAGAATGGAGCAATAGGGAGTGATAGCCAAAGCTGCGGAGAGAAAGATAGGCAACCCTACAAATTGAAACACTCAATAAAACTATGTTAGAACAGGTCTCAAGTAATAGATATTTATGTGTGCATTTAGATAGTGCACTGAAATGGAATATTCATACAAAAGTTGTTGTGACAAAATTAGGTAAATGTTTGGGATATCTTTACCAAAATAAGAGTAGTATATTAGAAGTGACAAGAAAATATATTGCTAATTCATTAGCGTTACCACTAATGGATTACAGAGATATTGTATATGCAGGGGCCTCCCAAATATATCTGAGTAAACTGGATGTTATATACCCTAAATTAGCAAGATTTATACTGAACACCCCGAAAAGAACATACAGATTAGACCATTATAACAACTTGAATTGAGTAAGTCTCAGAGATAGGCGTACCCTTCATGCTCTTCTATTTATGGTTATGAGTAGTAAAGGACAGGTACCAGATTATATTTTAGATAAGTTAGAAATAAGAAAAATCAAAAATGGGTTAAGATTAGCCCAAAGAGTGGAATTTATGCTTCTAGAATGTAGATCAGACCTGGGTAAATCCCACTTTTTCTTCATGGGTCCATACATATGGAATACTTTGCCCCCCACCCTCCCTTAGATTAACTAATACAAAGGTGCAAAATCAAAACCTGGCATTATAATGAAGCACCACAGAGAATTATGGAATTAACTTGAATGATCTAAACTTTGAAGTTTAACAAATGTACCAAACTACTTCTATTTAGAATGGATAAAACCTGGATTATTTATTATCTTATTGTATATGTCTCCCACTGATTTAACATTGTATGTTTATCTGTAAGTCTTAATCTTATTAATTTTGTATCTAAATAGTATTTTTTATGTCTTATAAACATTTGCATTAAGGACCTCACTGAAAATGAGCATGTCTCTGATGAATTATCCAATTCATTCATGTTGAAATGAAAGGAATAAAAGCTTTTACTAGTTACTACTTCTACTAGTAAGAGGGAGGAGGCATGGGGAGAGAAGTGAGCTGAGCTAAGAAGGGAGAGAAGCCAACCAGAATTTAGAAATAAAGGATGCGCAGTGAGTTAGGTGGCAATCTACTAAGGAAGGGGAGAGAAAGAGCAGAGTATAGAGAACAGTGGTGCGCTATGTGTAATAAGGTGTTATATATTTATATGCATTTATATTAAGCATTGTCTTATTATTATTCTATATCATTATCTTCTGACATTTTCATAGGCAAAGTCTGAAAAAGACAGGGAGAATAGGGCTTACTAGAGGGGAGGGTGAAAATGTCACAACATGATTAAGGATATAATATGTACAGAAATTAAGTTGCAGATACTGTAACACAGTTTCTAATGAAATAATGCGTAGTGTTACAAAAAATCAGAAAACAGAAACAAGCAGGCTATTTATGTAATATAAATAATATAGATAATTTCTTTTGATACAGAAAAAGTAGTACTAAGACACAACTATTGATAATACGATCAAAGAACTGTCTCAGAATGGTATTGATACGTATAGAATAGTATCAACTCATGCAAACTGTATCAATAAGACAGATTCTTAATGATTTGACCCCAAATTTTTGATTAAAAAAATTAAGTTGATAGCCCTAAGTGTTTCAAAGTTAGACATTTGAAATGATAAGTAAGCCTGGAAGGTAGCTCTAGTCACCCCGTCTTAAAAAGTGGGGATCAGTCTTGCACTGCTAACTATACACCAATGTCTGTCCTCTGCCCCCTCTCGAAGGTGCTTCAAAGGATCGTGGCTGACCAGGTCACAGAGTACCTTCAGAAGTACAGTCTACTGTGCCCATAACAGCATGGATTCCATCAGAGCTATAGCACCACTACGGCCTTAGTTGAATTCACAGACTACGTTCACAAGGCCTTGGATGGGGGCAGCCTGTTGGGATCTATCTTCATAGATCTCACCAAAGCCTTTGATACTGTCAACCATCACATCTTGCTTGACCAGCTTCAGCACCTTGGGCTATCCTCTGAAGCCATCCTCTAGTTCCAGGATTACCTATCCAGCAGAGCACAAAGTGTAAAAATTGGGACAACTATCTCCTCATCTAGGGATATAGTACTGGGTGTCCCACAAGGGTCTATACTGGGCCCCTTCCTCTTTAGCTTGTTCATCAACAGGCTTCCAGAGGCCTGCAATAACAAGATTATTCTTTTGAAATTAAATAAACTTTATTCTTTTACCATCAAATACAACATTTCGACTATTAGTCCTACATCTTGTATAAAAACATATAATGGTACAAGGGCATGAGAACAAAACACAAATGCCATAAAATTATGACTCAGTGATTACTTGTGACACATAACGCAGAAAAAGCGAAAAGAAGACCTCTGCATGCCCTCAAATCAAGAAGTATATAATTCCTCCCCTACCTCTCTCACCCCCCTTACCCTTCCCCCTACCCCCCCAGAGCCATGAATATCTCCCCTAATGGTGCCCCCCCAAACAGACATGAGCCTTAAAATACTTCCTCTTAGAGTTCCTACAGGGCAACCTATTAGGGCTATATCTTCCCTACACTACTGCTCTAGTTCCTACCTACTTCATTAGAGGGAGAGGGAGAGAGACCAAAGCGTTAGAAATTAGTCCCATCTAGATTTATACAGGGGAAGCTTACCGCGTAAACTCTCAATTGCTTTTTCAATTTTTAGGTTATATAATAACTCCTTAACCCATTCAAGGTAAGATATCACATGCTGGTCCTTCCAAAATCGAAGTACAAGCCATTTTACTGACAGAGAAATAATGGCCATATAGTATTTTTTCTCTTTGGAAGGGATAGTAGAGTAATCCCCCAGAATACAGATCTGTGGTGAGAACAGATCTTGTAGCCCTAACAGAGGATCCGCTCTATCCCTAATAACAGTCCAAAGGGATGCTACCTTGGGGCAATCCCACATTGTATGAAATAGTGTTCCAGGGGCTGCTTCACACCTAAAACATAAGTTACTCTGTGTCTTGCCCATTCCATGCAACTTGACTGGAGTGTAGTAAATATTATGCAGAATATAAAACTGCATTAACCTTAAATGATCATTATTGATGTATTGATAAACTCCCTCCCAAATTTTTTTCCCAGAGAAAGTTCTCTTGTGGGAACTGTTGTATCCAGTAACTGGATTGACCCACCACCTCTGAATTGAGTGCCAGATAGATCCATGACACCAGGTGGGATATAGCATGTGGCTGGTTAACACAGTCAAGAAACTGCTGAAGGGGAGAAGGCTGCTGTGTATTCCACTTTTTTAAACCAAACCACTTTATTAACACATGCCTAAGTTGGATACCAAAGAAGGAGTATTTATTGGGAAGCCGTAAAGAGATAAAGATCTCCGGTGTCTCTTTCAGTGTACCATCTAGCAGCAAATCCCTAACTTTAATTTGGAGATCCAAACATTCACTAGGAGCCCTTATAGCTCTATCTCCAACTTTAAAGTTTGGGTTATTGAATACTGGTTGTAACGGATCCATTTGGTTATTGTATTTCATGGCTCTGCAGAGTTGTGAATGCACCTTTAACGAGATATATAAAACAGTGCCTTTTAAATCACTGGCTAGCCTACCCGGGCCGACAAATAAGAGACTTTCTGGGGAATATTTAGCTAGTAAGTTTCGCTCCAATTGCAACCAAATGAGGAGATTGGAAACAGTACCTGTGTCCCTTGGACTAGCTCCCACAACGCATATATTTAGCCATGTGACTGGCTAGGTAATAGTGGAAGAAATTGGGGAGTTCAAGCTCCCCCCACTGCTTAGAGGCGCTAAGCCGATTATATGCTCTGCGTGGGGTCTTACCACGCCATATAAACAGTGAGATAACATTATGGAGTCTGCGGAACCAACTCAGGGGAAGATAAAAATTTAACATATTTAGTGGATAAAATACCCTCGACAACGCATTCATCTTAATAACACTAATCCTTGCCTGAAGAGATAAGTGCAAGGAGCTCCACCTACTCAAATCTAGTCGAATTTCTTTAACCTGGTTGTCTAGATTCAGCTTTTTCATCCAGGATAGAGATGTAGAAAGTGTTAAACCTAAATACTTGAGTTGTGTAGACCACACCATTGAGTGCAGGGTAATATCATCTCTAGAGAGCAGGGGATTCAAGGTCATTACTTCCGATTTACTAATATTAAGTTTATAATTCGATACTATGCCGAAGTTATGAATTATTTGGAGGGCGGATTGAATGGACTCACAGGGGTTAGAAATATGGAGGAGAATATCATCCGCATAAACTGATATTTTTAGATGAAAATCCCCCATCTTAATCCCCTGAATTCCAGGAGATGCTTTTAGCCGTCTTATACCAGCCTATACTGGCAGGATGGTCTGCATCTGTCCAGGAAGGGAACAAGTCTTTTGAGCAATCGGTTTAAATGCTTCATTGGCAAGCTTTTAAACTAGTCAAGGGGGGGAGGCACTGATAGACAGCAGGAAAATCCCAGCCTCTCCCTACAAAACAGGGTACTAAATGAGAAAAAGACCGAGGTAGACAGGTCAGTGGGGGATGCTGCAAAAGAAGGTAAAGCCATCAAAAATTGGAGAGCAATGAGTACCAATGCCCGTAGTCTGAGTAACAAGCTTCCTGAATTAGTGGCCTTGATGGAGGAAGAACATCTGGATATCGTGGCAGTCACAGAAACATGGTACACACAAAACCATGACTGGGACATAAACATACCAGGATACACTATCTACAGGAGGGACAGGGAGGGTAAAAGAGGAGGAGGAGTAGCTCTTTACATAAGGGAAGGAATCAAGGCAACAGAACAAAAGGGAAAACAGGGAGGAGAAGAAGCACTGTGGGTAAATTTGGAGACCAGCAATGGCACCACAATCCGCACAGGGGTTGTATACAGACCCCCTTCTCAGGGGGAGGAAATGGACAAGGAAATGATAGAAAGAATACTTAGAATGGCAGAAAAAGGGGAGATATTGCTGATGGGTGATCTGAATATGCCAGATGTTAACTGGAATGCAGTTGCAGCAGCCACTTCAAAGAGTGGGGTTATTCTAGATGCCCTACAAGGGGCATGCCTTAGACAACTAGTATTGGAGCCCACTCGAGAGGGAGCAATCGTAGACCTGGTTCTCTCAAATGGAGATGAAGAGAGGATCACAGATGTAGAACTGGGTAGCCATCTGGGAACTAGCGACCATCGAACAGTATGGTTCACAATAAACACAGCAATAGAGTCAAGCCATACAAAGGCAAAAGTACTGGACTTTAGGAGGGCTGACTTTGCCAAAATGGGTGAGTGCCTAAGGAATGCACTAGCAAATGGGCAGGAAGGAGGGGTGGAAGAACAATGGGGAATAATAAAAACTGCCATCACAGAGGTAACAAGCCTTTGTGTGAAGCAAATTAACAAAACAAAACGATGTAAGAAACCACTATGGTTCTCAAAGGAAGTGGCAGTGAAGGTTCAAGAGAAAAAGAAAGCATTCAGGAAGTACAAGGAATCACAGAAGGAGCAGGACAGGGAACTGTATCAGTTAAAGCAAAAGGAAGCTGGGAAGGCAGTCAGAACAGCAAAGGCCCAAACTGAGGAAAGATAGCCAACTCTGTTAAGGGGATAAAACATTTTACAGGTACATCAGGGAGCGAAGGAAGACCAAGGGAGGGTGAGGGCTTAATAAAGAGGAGGGAGGGTGGGCAGAGGGTGACTGTGAAAAGACAGAGATACTAAACAAATATTTTTGCTCAGTATTTACAAAGGAGTGGGAGGTACCTAAAACAAACAGTAGAAACACTCTGGATACAGAAGTTGATACCAGCCATTTACAGAAGAAAAGGGTTCTGAAAGAACTCTTAAAACTGAAGGTGGACAAAGCAATGGGCCTGATGAGTTCATCCCAGATTCTAAAAAGAACTAAGGTAGAACTAGTGACACCACTGACTACCCTCTTTAACAAATCATGGGAGGATGTGGTACCTGAGGACTGGAGAAGGGCAGATGTGATTCCCTTCACAAAAGTGGGAGCAAGGCAGAAGCAGAAAACTACAGACCTGTTAGTTTAACCTCAGTGGTAGGGAAAATGATGGAATCACTTCTGAAGGAAAGAATTGTTGAGTATCTAGAGGCCAGAGGGCTCAGGACTCAAGGCAGCATGGATTCACAGCGGAAGGTCGCCAGACAAATCTGATAGATTTCTTTGACTGGGTGACCAAAGTAGTAGATCAGGGAGGGGCTGTGGACATGGCCTACCTAGACTTTAGCAAGGCATTTGACACAGTCCCACACAAAAGATTAATATACAAGTTAGCCAGCCTGGGAGTGGGTCCCAAGATGACAGCCTGGGTAAAGAATTGGCTGGAGAATAGGACACAGAGAGTAATAGTAAATGGAGTCCACTCTGAAGAAAGGGGGGTTACTAGTGGGGTACCACAGGGTTCAGTATTAGGACGGTCCTCTTCAATGTCTTTATAAGTGATATTGCAAAGGGACTGGAAGGAAAAGTATGTCTCTTTGCAGATGACACAAAGATCTGCAACAGAGTTGATGCACAAGGTGGGGTGGAAAGGATGAGAAGGGACTTGGCAAGGTTAGAGGAATGGTCAAATGTATGGCTGCTTAGATTCAATGCTAAGAAGTGCAAGGTAATGCACCTGGAAACAAAACCCAGGGAAGAGACACAATGGGGGTGAGATACTAACAACAACAAATGGAAAGGGACCTGGGAGTAGTCATATCAGATGACCTAAAGGTGGGCAAGCAATGTGAGAGGGCAGCAAGGAGGGCTGGGGGGATACTGGGATGCATAGGGAGAGGCATCACCAGCAGAAAACAGAAAGTTATTATCCCTCTGTACAGACAGTTGGTGAGACCCCATCTGGAGTACTGCGTGCAGTTCTGGAGACCCAATCTCCACAAGGATACAGACAGGATGGAGGCTGTCCAGAGGAGGGCAACTAAAATGGTGCAGGGCCTGCACCGGAAGACATATGAAGAGAGACTTAAGGAGCTGAATATGTATAGCCTCGAGGAAAGGAGAGGGGGGGCATGATAGAAACTTTCAAGTATCTCAAGGGAATCAACAAAGTCCAAGAGGGTAGCATCTTTCAAAAAAAGAGGTGTGCAAGAACAAGGGGGCACAATTTGAAGATAGGGGTGGCTCAGAGGTAATTTAAGGAAGTATTTTTTCACAGAGAGGGTTGTGGATGCATGGAATGGCCTTCCGGAGGAGGTTGTGGAGTCAAAAACAGTGGTGGAATTCAAGCATGCATGGGACAGTCATAAGGCAATTCTAGGGGGTTGGGGTAGGAAGAAGTAGGCTGCTGGTTAACTAGGATCTGCAGCTTATCCAATAGGTAGGGAAATGGGCAGACTGGGTGGGCCAAGCGGTCCTTATCTGCCGTCAAAATCTATGTTTCTATGTTTCTTATTAACGGTTCCAAATATAAATTAAATAGCAACGGAGAAAGTGGGCACCCCTGCCTGGTGCCAGATTTTAAGGGGAAATCAGAAGAAAAAACTCCATTACAGTACACCTTTGCCGTAGGTCCAGAATATAGTGATTTAACCCAGGAAATAAAGGGAGAAGGAAACCCCATTACTGCTAGAGTATCAAAGAGAAACACCCAATCTACCGTGTCAAATGCTTTCTCAGGCCCAGGGAGACCACCATTGGTATGTCCACCTCCCTTGACACGGAGAAAATATGTGCTAATTACGGATGTGGTCCGACGAGACTCTACCCTGCACAAAACCAACTTGCTCAGGACTCAGTAGCCCCATCCAAACCTTAGCCATCCATACAGCCAGAATTTTAGCAAATATTTTTATATCGTAGTTCATCAATGAAATGGGACAAAAATTCGTAACCTTGTTTTTCTCCTTACCAGGCTTTGGCAATACAACTATAATGGCCTCTAAGAGTGTTTTATCCGTAATTCCCTTTTGGCATATAAAGGTAAATAAACGTAGGAGAATAGGGGTTAATTCTTTTTCCAAAGTTTTATAGAAGTTGTACGAAAAGCCATCTGGGCCTGGAGCTTTGTCTCTGGCTAAGGAATTAATAGTATCTCTAATTTCCTGGGGAGAAATAGGACTAATCAGGAACTCTTGCTGGGCTACCTCTAACACAGTCAGGGACGTGGCTAACAAGTATTCCCGAATTTCTTTGGATGAAGGAGCGTTTTCTTGGGGGGGTGTACAAGTACGTGTAATAATGTTCAACTTCTTTAGCAATTTATCTTGGAGTTGTTAAGACAGCATTATTTGATAGGGAATAAACATAAGGAATCAGTCGGGATTCCTCCTGCTTTCTTAACCTCATCGCCAAGAGGTGACTAGCTCGCTCTCCTTGCTCAATGTATTTAGCTTGAGTTTTAAAGAGGGCATGTTCCGCTTTCTCTCTCAATATTTCCGCATACTCACTTTTTAGGGACTCTAACTGCAGTATCTCTTCCTCTAGTGGAGGCTTTGATAGTGAACTTTCTAAGATCCCGATCTCCTCTAAGAGGGCTTTTACCTTAACTTCCTGCTTCCACTTTTTGGTAGCCGATATTCTAATAAATTCCCCACGTAAACAGCACTTTAATGCGTACCATACTTTATCAAAATCAGAAATAGAGCCATCATTCTGGGCCATAAACTGCTGTATAAGATCTTTAATCCTTTTAACTGTATCCTCATGGCTAAGAAGTTGGGAATTTAGTTTCCAGATAGTATCCTTATGGATGTGTGAAACTAAATTAACCTCCAGCCAAACTGAAGAATGGTCAGAAAGCACTCTGGGGGCGATCCCACTACCCACTAAACCTGACATGACCCTTCGATCCAGCAGGAAAAAATCTATTTGGGAGAAGGACTTATACACAGGAGAATAATAGGCATAAGCCCTTGTACCCGGGTTCAGAACCCGCCAGGGGTCCTGCAGACCATATGTATCCCTTAAATCACAAAGGGATCTCTGAGCTGGGGAAAGAGTCTGCCCTGTTGCAACAGACCTATCCAAATTGGAGTCCATAACTAGATTCCAATCTCCTGCTAATATCATAGGAAGACTACAGAGGGGAGCAAGATTTAACGAGAGGTTAACAAAAAATTCTGTGGAATCTCTGTTCGGCCCATATATAGTGCCGACCAGAACTTCTCTGTTTTCTAAAATTCCTCTCAAAAAGAGGAATCTTCCATGGGGATTGACTACCCTCTGTAACTCTAAAAATTGAGTCCCTTTTGTAAACAATATTGCAACCCCACATTGAGATGTGGATTTTCCTGCTGTATATACTGTCCCAATCAGTCCTCTCCTTAGCAAGTTATTTTCTCCTTCCAATATATGCATTTCCTGCAGTAAAGCGACTTGACAGTTCAGCAATGCTAGGTGCTTAATTATTTGAAGCTGCTTTACCCGTGACCTAATGCCCTTAACATTCCATGATATAATTTTCATAATAGTATATTTTAATAAGAAAGCTCATGTTGATAGCTCTTACACTTAGCACCCCTATATACCGGTCCAGAAAGTGGCTCCCCTCCCTATCCCCCCTTCCCCCCTCCCTCCTCCTCCTCCACCCTCCTATCCCATGGCCTCCCTTCTCCCTTCTACCCTTACATCCATACAAGTCCCCATATTCCCAGCTTTCTCACAGCTCCTAAATCCCACCCCACCCTCCTTCCCCATCCTCTACTCTCTCTAACCTCTCTAGTGTTGTAACATTTCTGTCTCCCAGTCCCAAAGACTGAACTCCTTCCTCCCTCTCTGGCATGATGACATCCATGCCGCCTGATGAGCTCTCTCACCCTACACCCCTCCTCCCTCACTCCCATCCTAGAACTTATTTTGTCCCCCAAAATAGTTCCCGCGAACTTACAATGATAACTGCAAGTGAAATTGACGTCCAAGCATAAGATTCCATAATCTGATTATCCAACAATTACAAAAAGAAACCAGATAACTAACCCTATAAATGTTTAAAAACGAAACTTTCCAAGTCAGGATACAATGTTATTTGCCCCCAACAAAATTAAACCCATCCACTTCCAAATCATGGTTACTTAAAGTAGTATCTAAACTGCTGTTTCGACTCTTTGGTTGCACGAGCATTTGGTTATATGAACATCAAAAGGGAAAATAACCCTCATTAAAGATGCCATTACTTCGCTCTTCCCACCAAGAGATAACAGTCATTCAACCTTGGATAACATAAGAAATAGGTCCCCCTTTTTTATCATATTGCTTTATGACCTTGACCCCATCTTTATGCAAGAGTCACTGGCCGCCTCAATATACTTACGATCCTCGTTATTATTATCTAACTCTAGGATGTTCTTTCAATTATATAGAAGCCAAATAAAAAGAACAGGTCGATACAGTGCAGAACACGCAACAAGAGTTTAAATTTGCATCCAATGTCCACTAGATGGCACTGCAGACTCATTTAAACAAATCTGGGAACCTATGCTTGCAGAATTCCGTTGCTTTGTCCACTGTTTCAAACGAGTGCCAATTCCCCTCATGGGAGATTTGTAACGTTGCTGGATATCTGATTCTGAATTTGATACTCGCTGAAATAAGCTTAGAGACCACAGGATGAAGGGCAGAGCACTTCTGTCGGACCATATATGGCAGGTCTTGTGCCACCCTTATCCTTTTTCCTTCCCATTTAATTTCTTGCTGCTCTTTTACTTTAACAATGATGTGCTGCTTATCCAGAAAGTTGAGCAGCTTGAACAAGAATGGCCTGGGAGAGGAGTCCACAGATGGCATAGGCCTTAGGGAACAATGTGCTCTCTCGATTATATATGCGGGGCCATTAGGAGATAGCCCTGCTAACCTCTCGCAAAGTTTCTGAGCAAATGCTACTGGTGCTGGCCCCTCTTCCCTTTCAGGCAATCCCAGTACCACCAAGTTGTTGCTCCACGATCTTCCCTCAAGATCCTCCAATTTCTCTTCAGCCTTCTTAAGCCTTTGTCTCAGCTGCCCCAGTTCTGGCTCTTGATGCTGCCGCCAGTCGTCCAGTGAGGATATGCGGGCCTCGTCATCCGAGGTACGGGTAGTAAGCTGATCTAAGGCCGATCTCATGCCTCTCAACTCCGAGGCTAACACTAGCAGTGTATCCTTTATGGGTGTTAACTCTTCTAGGAATCACTTTTCACTAAGCACTTCTGGCTTAGAAGTGGCAGAGCTCAAGTTGTCTTCCTGGGCTTTAGATCTTTTGGACTGCTTCTCCTTGGATGGAGTAGTGGGAGGTGTGTGTTTCAATGCGGCCTTCTTCATTTCAGCATCCATCTCCCCCAAAGTCTCGTCTCTTCAGCCCGAAAGCCATTCAGGTTAGTTGCTGCCTTCATCCTGAACTTCTTAAAACTTGCAGGGGACCTTTAAAAAACTTTGTAAAGCTCGGTTGGAGCGAGGTTGATACCGGAGCTACTAGCGATTGAACCGACTCAGGCAGCCATCACACCGGAAGTCCGGAAAGATTATTCTGTATGCAGATGATGCTGTCATCCTTAGTAGTAGTGCCCAGCTTCAGCACCTACAGGATGATTTGCAGTACTTATTTCACAGCTTGGAGGACTGGTTCAGCTCTCAGAAATTGCTTCTCAATTACAAGAAGATAAAGATGATGCTGATAACCACTCACCAACACAAGAGATTTCTTCTGTCCCTTACTATCACTAACAACAAGGCTGCTCCACTCGAGCAGGTCAATTCTTTTAAATGCTTGGGCATGATCATTGATGACACCCTGTCTTATGTGCAGCACATCGATCAGGTAGTCAAAACAGTGATCACCAAACTTGGAGTTCTCTACAGGCACAGACAGTACCTAACTCCTGAGGCACTCAGGTTGGCAGTCTCCTCAACCATCTTGTCCGTTATTGACTACAGACTTATGATCTATGGGTTGGCATCCGACACTATGCTAAAACGAGTAAGCACGGCTCCCAACAAGACCTGTAGGCTGGATCTAGGGGCTGATAATCTCCTACATTCCTGGTCCCTCTATGAGCGCACTAACTGGCTCAGTCTTGCCAGCAGAATCAAATACCAAACATGCTTACTTGGCATGAAATCTCTCCTAGGTAAAGCTCCACTGACCTTTAAAGAACTGCTCCAGCGAGGTAGATCCAGGTGCCGCACTAGAGGGCAGACTCACTGCCCACTTGACATCCCATTCAGAAAACAGTGCTTGGCCAACAGTCCTTTGCATACAGGGCTCCTTCTTGGCTAAATGAGATCCCAGCATGCCTTTTATTCATTAACAGCCTCCCCATCTTCAAGGAGGAACTAAGACGTCACCTAGCCAAGGCCAAGGCCTGTAGCTGCAGGTAACCCGTAGCACTATCACCAGGTAGCTTGGAGTCAGCCTGCTCCTGGGCTGCATTCTGCGATTTGTTACCCTGCTGCCCAGTAACCCTGAGTTTAAACTCCTACTTCCTCCTACTACTTGCCAGCCCTTGACCTTGAGCCTTCCATAGCAACAGCCTGTCAACGAGCCTTCTATCTATTGTCCTTAACTGAGCACTCTGTTTTTAGTCTCCTCCCGCCATTGACCCTGCACAAATGTGATTGTCTCAAAGCACCTGTCTTCCTCCAGCTTAGTCTGTGTATGGTCCTCCCTCACATTGCTCTCTAGTATGTTCCTACTAGGTCAGTCACGCACAGAAAATTACCTCCCCCTCCCCACCCTTGACTAGAATTAACAACAAAACCTCCTCTTGGCTGCCTTAACATACAGGGTGTGAAAGCCTATGTTGAGTCTCTCTCCCCCCCTCTGACTTTATATGAAATAACAACAATGCCTTCCCTGTCTGCTTTACCTCCTGCTAAACTGGTTTCTTAAACCCACAGCACTCACCATGTACCTTGGGCTGTACTAACTGCAATATGCTGTACCTCTATATGAGATAGCTTACAATTGTAAATAGTCAGACCAATTGCTCTTATTTCTTGTATTTTTTTGTCTCTGTACTTGTGCACCCATACTCTGTAACTACCTTTCTGTGTTGTCCCCCTGTCAAGACTTGGAACCTTTGAAAAAGAGCATTTTGCTCAAAGGTTATGTCCGATTGATGAAATAAATAAATAAATAAGTTCTTTAAACGAGGATAACTTTGGAACCATTAGGGCTAGAAATATACTGTAAATCATTTTAAAGAAAGCTTGGAGTCAGCTAAGTTGATATACTGATATGTAATGTTGTCACATCTTCCATATGCTAATATTAGTCATTTGACATTGCTCCTACAGCAGTGGACTCACTCTGCTGACATCTCCCATTTCTGCATTTGGCTACATCTGGCTTGAGGGGGTTTCTGCTCTTAGTTCCTGCCACTACAACACTACTATCTGAGGTCCATTTCAGACTTAGTAAAAGAGTAGGCTCACCAGGGACCTTTTGTACGGGGCTAGATAGGCCTGCACACAGACACCAGCTCCTCTCTTTGTCTGGAACTCTCTAGCACTGGCTCCACCCCTTTTATTACTAGCAGGAAATGTCTCCTGGCATTTAGTCAGATTGGGTGGACCAACTTGTTAACCCTTTCCATGCACATGGGGGTTACACACAAAAGGCTCCTCCCAATAAGACATCTGCATTTGGTGGGTAAGTGTTAGTTTGGACACTGATTGTGAGAAAACTAAACCTGGGGGTTTTGTTAACTGTGGCTGGGTTCAGGAATTGGGGATCTAATGACTGCTGGTAGAACTGGGGTTGTGTTTACTACTGGCTTGATACACCCACTATGATCAAGCACTCTTTGTGAGATTTCATACTGTAATCTACATCAGAATAATTGCCATTGGATTACATTAGGTTGCTGCAGTATCCTGAAAGATATCACTGCAGAAACTGTGATAAAAGCACTTAATTATTTTGGGCAGCATCGTACTGGAATTGGGGTTTAATGACCACTTATGCATATACTGATTTAAGGGTTAATGAATGTGGGTGGATAGTTGAAGAATGAACATTAATGACTGTTTGGTTATTGTACTGGGACTTTGTGCTTCTTGACAGCAGATCAGTATACAGTATTTGGGTTGAGGCTTTAATGTTTGTAGTGGGGGGGTAGACCTATCCGCATGAAATCAGAAACCCCCCCCCCGGATCTCACAGGATCCGATGGATCTGGGTAGATCAGGACACTGCTGCTTAGTATACTGGGTCTGCCTTGTTATATTTTTAGTTTTAAAATAGATGTATTTTTTTAACGTGGATCCTCTCTCCTATGTCTAAAAAACAAATTGCAACTGGGCAGAAAAAAAAAACAGTCTGCCATGTGACGCTGTTGCTTATGCACCTGCGTAAAAGGGAATCCTGCATGCATGCTTGTGAAACAAAATTGAGGAGGGAGTGAGAGACAGTTTCCGAGAGAGTGGGAACAGTCTGCAGTGATGTAGGCAGCATGGGTAATGGCCGAAGAGAGAAAGTCGGCTTTTTTGGTAAATGTTTATATGCTATTCTCCAGCAATGAAATCCTTGAATTGGGTGTGAACGGCAAGAACAACAGTGACAGTAGCAACAGTGGCCAAGGTAGGAAATTAAATTTATTTAAGAGGACTTTGAATGATGCAATGGAGATTCGGGAACTGCTTGTATGCCGCGCGGGTAAACTGTCCAGAAGTTGTGGCCCAAGAGAGTGAAATGCTGAGCTACAGAACTGCTTAGCACCACCCTGCTGTCTTAAATATAAGAGACTGAGTCAGTCCTCAACATGTAAATATATGTTGGTTGGGAATATGAAATATGGAGAGACTTGGAAAAATATTACAGAAGTTTGGTGTTGCTGCCATTTGTGATTTATTTATTTATTTATTTTTGTCAGAGTGCAATGTGAACTTTTTTGTTAAATGTCTGAGCTAATGACAGTCCTGCCTCTCCTTTGTTCATGCAGGATGGATGTGACAGTTTTGAGTGATTAAATGAGAGCTGTGTCCTTCATAATGTAGGACAGTTGAGAGGCATGTTAATGTGTGTCTTCACTGGTTTAAGTCTGCTGCGTTATGTTTTATTCAACATCTTTGTGACTGCTTTGTCCGAGAGTGTATCTTTTATTTGCTTGTATGTGTTCATCTGAGCTGTGCTCGGTTCTCTTGAGGCTGTACTTGGTGTGCCAACGAGAATGCCTCCCTAAGGGTGGTCTGCTTTGTTCTGGAATAGGTAGGGGGATGGGGACTGGGTGTGTGCACTATGCGAATTGAGTTAGGATGGGTGCCAGGCAACATATGGGAGAATGTATCTTTATTTATTTAGTTTTTGTTGACCAGGAAGGAGGACTAGACCACAATTCTGCTTATTTTTAGCCTTGCTCCAGGGCAGGGGGATACAGATGGATGCCATGCCAACTGACATTGAACCAGATTAAGCTGTTGGTGTTATTTTCAGTTGAATGGGGAAAATTTGGCCTCTGTACATTGTGGGGCAGTAGGGGCAGGAGTTTATGATGAGGCATGTGGGAGGGGAAGCAGTGTTAAAACTGAACAGGATGGATGCTAGCAAATAGATGGAAGGAGGGGGGGTCTTCTAAGGAAGTGTTAATGCTAGCAGATGGATGGGCCAGGGGTGTTCGTGGTGGAGTAGGATGGCAGCCAGTAGATAAATGGGTGTATGTGGTTAAATAGTTTATGGACAGGGCTGACGTTAGAATAGTCGATGCAAGCAGAGAGTGTAGGGGTATACATACTGGGGCAGAGTGGGTGCCTGCTATTGTGAGGGGGTAGCAGTTCACATATTTGGACAGGGTGGGTGTCAGCAGATGAGGGGGACAGTGGTATGTAATGAATTGGGGGCAGGGTGGGAATTTGAGGGGCAGGGATGTGAAAATTACTGGAACTGAGTGGATGTCAACAGATGGGATGAGGATCAATGGAATCAACATACAGAAGTGAGGAGACTGTCAGCAGATAGGAGAGGCTGGGGATCTGTATACTGAGAGGGAGCCACGGTGATGCTATACAACAGACAGTAAGGGACAAGAGCATTTCTGTAGCCAAAACAAATGGGAAACGGGGAAGAAAGACCTACAGAATGGAGTCAGAAATGCAGACAGACACACGCAGATTAGAAAGTACTTTATTTTCAACTTTCTTACTCATTTGTTGGTGGTTTTCTGGTATTAACATTAATTTCGTAAAGGTTCTGATTTGAATCAGAATCAGTCAGAACTAATCAGAACTCTAGCATGGATTCTGATCCTGATAATAAGAGTCAGGACCATTTAGGGTCCGCCCATCCCTAGTTTGTAGGTAAATATGCTGGAGTTAAGGTTTATTTACTGTGGCCTACTGGTGAATATACTGGGGTTGCAGCTTTACTATCTCAGAATGGTTATACTGGGGGTTAATATGTGTGAATAGATTTACAAGAATTAGGAGTTTTAATGACTGTTTGGTGCTTTACAGGTAGTGGTAGCTTAATGACTGGGTAGATTTATAGGGATTGTGGCGTTGATTATTTTGGTCAATTTACAGGTTGTGTAGTCACACAGATAGTTCAGTATATATGGTTAAACAACAATGTGATCTCCTGGGAGTATGGGTGAACTGAGGACCGAGGTAGGAAAATACCTTCATAATTTATTTGTTTTATTTATTTATCTAAGTATATTTTACCAGGTAAGCAAACAGAGCTCAAGAACAGGTGACCTGAGGGCCAGGGTAGATACCCGCATTGTGGGGGATTGGTGAACAGAACAGCATGGTGGCAGTAGGTAACCACAAAGAGTGGAATGGGTGAACTGAGTGCCATGATATGAATACATCCCTACAATGTAGGGGATGGATGAACTCAGAGCCATGGTGAGAATAGCCCAGGCTAAATGAAGTTTATCAGCTCATGACTACCGTGGAACTGCAGAAAGCAGGAGATTTCTCTAGAAATATCACAGAAATTTCAGGAAATATCTGATCAAGTCTTTGGCTGTGACTGGATGAGTGGTGTATGAACATCTACCAAAGCTGACTAACTGTTCTTTAATTCTGTTCATAAACCAAATTCATGAAATGTTCATCAACTCAAAGTTCATCAAGTTGCTGAACCTTTAAAGGACCATGAAGAACTGAGGCAAAACATCAGTTTGCATAACAGAATGCACTGTTTGCCACTGTAAGAGTTATAAAGCATCACAAAAATCAGAGCTTTTTTTTTGTTAGTTTAGGAGTAAAATATATCTTCTACGAGGTTCTTAACTATTGGAGCACCCGACTGGAGTAACATTTAAATTTACCACATTATCAGCAGTGATTCCATTTGAAAGGAGAACAGAAAAAAATAAGCATAATATAAGATACTAATTCTAAAATGCATTGTAAGAAAATATATTTATTAAAAAATGTTCAGTTTGTTACATTAATTCAGATGTTACAGTTAAGTGCATAGGTTACATGGTAAAACAAGTAAGGATTGAACGGGTCTGCCTCTGGTTTGTACAGGTGGCACAAACCTTTTGAAAATAGGGCTAAAACAGGGATATAAGATATATTAAACAATATTATAAAAGCAGGTTACTTCTGGTCACTAAAGATATTGCTGGACCGTATCCATAAAAGTTCAGTTGACGGGTTTCATGAACTTTGTGGACCTTTATGAATCTATATATTCATGAACGTTCATGAACACAAAATTGCCAGCTAATGTTCATGCACAGTTTATGATCATTCATGATAAATTTGATACATGCTTGATGAATGTTTATAAGCTGAATTCAGGAACTATTTAAGAATAATTCATGAACATTCCCAAACAGGTCATGATTGTTTCAACTGGGAGAATCCCTAAAAGTGGTGTTGGGCATATGAACTAAAGGTCATGACAGAAATAGATCTCCACAGTGTGGTGTATTGGTGATCTGTGGATGTGAAATGTTAAATGAGGTCACTGCACCCTTATTGGTACCCCTAGAGGTACACCGTAGACAGATAGTAATTAGACATATATTATACTAACATATAGGGCTACGGGCATCTACCATGTAAGAGTAGATATTCAGGATATGTATGCATATTATTGTTATACACTTTACTTTCTAATATGTGCCTGTATTTCTTGTTTACAAGATGTTAGGGCTTCTGTGTCCTTGTAATGGTTATGATATATGAGTCGGCATTGCCATCATCTGATGATTTGTATTATTACACGGCTATGTACAAATGTACTTCTTTGTCTTTACAAAGTGATGACTACTACAAAATTGTACAATGTTATCTTGGACTGTGGAGCCACCTCTAATTTAGCCAATAGGGTTCATTTCTGTAACTAGAAATGTTTCTATCTTACAGTAACCATGGTATTTATCATAGGTATATAATGTAAGACATTACGTCTTCTACCTCAGAGACCCCAAGAGACACGGAGAATCCTCGAGGTATAGGGAATGCTTAGCATTGGCTCCCAGTTCCTTTTGGTAAGAACTGCTTAGGGCAACTGTGATTACCCTTTTGGTAGTAATAAACAAGCTTCATTACTCATATGCAATGTGTCTGTGATTCCTTGCATGCCCATTATTGCCAACAACCTGAGAGTGAGGTTTAGACTTCCTGACAGAAGGATTACACAATATTGAAGGTGTAGGGCGTCTCTAGGGTATGTGCCCTCCCACTTTCCTTATGGAACAAGGGTGCCACTATCTTACACCACCACCTGGTTAACATAGATATTAGTGGTGGCTCCTTGCTTCTTTTCTCTCTCACTAGTTGGGGTGTTCGTACACAGAGAAAGATTTAAGTGGACCTGGTTACTGATCAGCACTACCCCCTGGGATACTGTAGCTGACCACCTCCCCACTCAGGTCACCTCTAGTCCTGAAGACCCCCAGCAAGCAAAAGTTTCCCCTTACACAGCATACACTGTAACCCTGGAGTCAATAATGAGATGCGGCCTTAAACAACAAAATACAACTTTAGTTACGGTGTGCAGCCCTAAAAGGAAAAAGGTGATGGTAAAATGAACCTGTTTAGAAAATGGACAAGATTCTTGGATCTCTTTCATTGGCCGAGAGTCACTGGGGGGTACATTAACTTTTAGTTAGAAACCTGCTAAAAACATGTGCCAGGCATAGCAACCACATCACTTGTATCCTGATGCCCACAGAATGTTCAATTTAAAAATGCTGCCATTTTTTCCTCTCGCTTAGTGGGCGAGATGGCGGCAGCCAGCCAAGTCCCCCCTCCCCTTCGGAGTCGGACTCAGTTCCGTTAAATAAATTAAAAACAAAGCAATATAAAAACTAGCAAGTCTTTCATCTTTCTTTTTTTCCCCAGTATTTGCTTCAGACCACAAGTCCATCCTGATGACTCACATTCCCTGAGGCTAATTCCCATCAAAACACTCGCATCTAGTCCAACCGCCCACTGACTCACCTGAGCCGCAAACATTTCTCTCTCCATTGTCCAATGTGGTTTAAGTTGCAATGGTTGCTCTTTCAGCAAAACAATGTGGGCCTGCCTTAAATTGAAAACTGTAACACCTCTACTTAACTAAACATAATTTAACTAAAACCTAAAAACGTTAATTCCAGTGCTGTGCCACATCATTCCAGTCACCCCCTTGGTTTTGTCACCTGATGTGAATCCTGCATTCTCCAGATGCCACCCACCCACTCTGCTGCTTAGGGAAAGGCTCTCACTCCACCACCTGCTGGGTTCTCTCATCACTTGGATCCCGATCTGATGAAGAAATAGAAGCAAAAAAAAACAAACGAAGAGGCAGAGGGTTAAGGATTACCAAGGAGGGACATACTGTGGCACTGGATCCTGATCTGATGAATAAATAGGAGAAAAACACACACACACACACACACACACACACAGAAAAAGGAACTAAGAGATGGGGGGTTAAGGTTCAAGTACCAAGGAGGCACATACGCAAAACAGTAACAAAAAAACTGTGAAATGCTGCACTGCCCTCTACTGGTAAGTGCTGCTAAATATACCAGTAGAGGGGACTACTTTACTAACAAATCAACTGTAATTTAATTTTCTTCTTTTTTTGTTTTCAATTCCTAAACATTACAAAATACCTTTACAGTTAGCCCATTTTCTAAGCGCAATAGTACCCTCCAGAGTGGGTGGTATGGGCAATACTGGACCTTCCAGGGACTATAAGGCCCTCCGCCTGCAGCATCGAGCCTCATTATGCCCCTTGGTGGTCCAATATTGCCCAATACTGCCCCCCTTGTTGGATATTATTGCTTGCATGGCCGTTCTTCTGCTGCCCTAAGCAGGCTTGGCCTTAACCACCTGTTTCTATCTCTCTCTTAGCTGCTCTTCATTGGTGTGGCCAGAACAGGACCCCTTTAAGTGTCCAACACAAGTAGGATTCAATAACCAGTAACCCTTGGGCTGTCACTAACTGGCTTTTAGTGGGCACTGCCTTAATACAGCTCTTCTCAGCTGCTTTTAGTAAAGCCTAGCCAGATGCAGTCTTTGCACTTAGTGGCTACACACGTCACTATTCATTGCACAATTCTTCAATGGTCCTCCTGTACTGGATGCCACTACCCTCTTCCACCAAGTACCAGGATATTTCCCCAGTTACTTTATAGGATACATGGGTCCACATAAACCCTGTCCCCTGATGAAGGCTCATCAAGAAATTAAAAGCCTGGTCATTTACTTTATTCTTTTTGGTAACTGGGTAAGGCCCACTAGGCACAGGTGCCTCTTTTCAGGGGTGACCTTGGAGCACTGGGGAGGAGGTTAAGTGACTTGCTCAGAGTTACACAGTATGCAAGTGGAGGTTGTGAGAATCAAACCCAGGTCTAACTACTGGATGTGCCAAGCTCATTCACAGCTCGTTACTCTGACCTCTAGGCTGTACTGTGCGATGTGGTCCACCAGTAGTTTGTAATGCTTGCACTTTAGCTATGTTTTGCACTATGTATGGATAACGTGCATTGAAAAAATGCTTTAAAATAAATTAAAGTATTTGTATATATACTTGCTGCTATATGCTATCATGATTTGTTGCTGTCCATACCTGACTCAGGAGAGTGTGAAGTCATTTGTTTTCCTATCTGAATATTTCCCATATTACTTTATGGGAGGTCCCTTAATAGCAGTTTCTGCATACCCACAGTTGGATGCAGGCATGTTGCTGTTACCGCAGGTTGGCAGGTGGTGTTGCACATCAAATTAAAGGGGAGCAGCTTGCTAAGCAATGACCCCAAACTCAAAGGCCATTCAGTTACTTAAAATGATTTTAAAACCTCCAAATATAAGGTATTTGTAAGATTCTGGTCCAATGGGCAAATGCTAGAAACAAATTAGTAAATCACACAGATCGATTTCCTTCCTTGGAGCTGGACAATCCCTGATCAAACTCACAGTTCCCAATTGAATGTCTCCTTCCTCACCCTGCAGGCATCTGGGCCTCTGATCCCAACAGTCTCTCTTGATCAGCTGAGCCACCTCTTCTGTCTGTCTTTGCTCGCTCTCAGGCACAGGCATCATTAGCTCCATCTAGAGAGTTGGCTGGCTCTCTCACTCACTGGCCACTGCATGTCTGCACTAAGCAGCATTTCATGGCTTTTAATCCCTCTGGGCAATCTCAGCCTAACACCTAGCTGTGGTGCCTGCTAACAGACACCACAGAAGCACTGATGCAGCTTCTCCTTTCTCTCTCTCTCTCTCTCAACACGATTGCTTGGTCTGTAGCATCATCTTTCATGCTGTCTAGAAAATTAATGTGCAACTCCCCCCTTCCCCCAATGGTGAGGGCTTACCTGACTTTTCCTCTTTGCCCTGGACTGGTCTTTTTGACAGTGGAGACTCAAACCATGACATTAATAGGTTAAGGTACTCGATTTCAAAATCACAGGTGCTTAATCAGCTTGCCAATGTCCCCTGCTAACACCAATGGTAATACATTTCACACTCTGAGACAACAGAGGGAAATTTACTATCTTGAAGGAGGACATCTACTTAGGTGCTTTAAATTAAAACAAGACATTTTCTGTACACTTTGTTTGGAAAATGACATCATACTCCTTGGTCACGGGCTTTTTCTGTCCTAGGAGGAAGGGCAGGGAGATGCAGAGAGAGATGAGCTGCTAAGCCTGATTGAGAGGACAGTAAGGAGAGAGCTGGGGGCAACTGACCCAAGCTACGAGAAGAAGCTTGCCAGGGCTTTCACAGCCACTTGTTCAGGAAGATTTCAAAGGGTTTTACAACCTTTAAAGTACAGAACCTGAACTGTGTGTTGCCGATTGTGTCAGAGAGACATCTTTGTGAGAAAGAGTCTGTTCTGGTGTTTTTCCTGCGAAAAGAGACATAAGCTCGCTGAGCCAGTAAGTGTGCTCTAGCTACGAGCCTTGGGGCAGCAGAAACCATGAGAAAAAATATCAGCCTGAAACTTGCAGACATTCTGGGAGAATGGCTGGTTAGTGCAACAGCTAGGCACTAGCTGGCACACCACACTATGGTCCAGAGATCTAGACTTGTGTGCATGTGGTGTATGGCCCCTACTCCTTAGACTGTTCTGTCCTGTGGAGAAGGAAGAGAGAAGAGAAGAGCCAGAAAAGTCCAGACAACTTGACACAGAGAGCCTGATCTACTTACACCGAGGAACCTGAGACCTGCATCTTCTAGCTGCCTCCCCCAACCCAACTGCACATCTGAATCTTTCTTGAGAGGAAACATAGCTGCAAGAAGGAGCCAAAATTGACAAGGAAGTTGGTATATCAGAAACATGAGAATTCTCAGCCTGCAGTTGAAAAAGTTGTACAAAGTTTTGACACCAAATCTACAGATTTGGGCAACAGGTCAGAAGCTACAAATACCTCATTTGAAGGGGTTTAACTGTTTTCCTTGTTTTTAAGTGCACCATCACTGGCATGCCAGCTGCAACATCGCCAGGCCCAGCATCGTCCTACTGCTAAGTACCCAGTGAAGCATGAGAAGCTCCCTTTAAGGGTTAAGGGTTTAAACTGGTACCTGTAGATAGGGCCCCCAGTACGGATGGGCTGGTAATACTAAAAAGTTTACAGTGTTCTTTGTTGCTGCCTTGTCTTGCCCACCGGGGGGTGGGAAGAGTTGGAGGGTAAAGCCTTGATTTGTTTTGCATTTAAATGGCTGCTTACTGTTGCATTTAGAGTATAGAGAGTGCTACCCCCTTACTTCCATTTCCCTTTGCTACCCCTTGTTCTTTCCCACACCCTCCTTTTTAAATAATTTTTTTTTATGGTTTGGGGACTGTCTTTGAGTGCAGTGTTACTTACTTAGGGGGAAGCACTCTCTGGACAGTTTTTGCACTGTTTCCTGGGTGGTCATAACCTAGTATTTCAGTTGCCAGGTACCCCATATCACTACCCCAGGTGGAGGCACTGCACCATTCTACTCCAGTGTAGCATAGTCTTAATGACCCCAGACCGGCCTCCTCAGAAGAGGTGGATAGATGAACCCAGAGGGGACCAGTATGTCAACCGCTTACAAATGCCCCCTTTTTCTCATCAGGAATAAACACTTTACTCACGGGTCATCTTTTACAGATGCTCAGCCTATGATGGCGCAGCTCAAACTATCCATCTGACGAGCATTCCTGCCTATCTGAGATCTCCTTTCAGATCTGACTAAAGTCAGCACAGGCCCGGCTGCTTCATCTTCTGTGAATCTCCAGCTCCTATAGCTCAGTGGGCTGTCAATCATGTCTAGCCAGTCCTGGAGGTCTAACATGCGATAGTCCATTGCCTATCAAAAAGCCAGCAACATTAACCAGTCCTCCTGTATCCCAGAGACCTCCATAGCTTGCTTTGGCAGTCTTGCCCTTTGATTGGCTGCTAGCCCAGGTCAGTGGGCTTCACGATGGTGGCGGCCATGTAGCAGGGAGGTACTGGCCCCAAAGCTGCGTGTTCAGAGGGGTTCTGCCCTCAAACCAGTTGCTGTAACCCCCAATTCAGGTTGTGTGGGTGCGCTTTGGCATGCAGTGTCATCAGAGGTGGCAGTTTGACTTTTTCTCCATCAGTGGTGATCATGTTGGTGGATGGTGTGGGAGGCACTGAAGAAATCACAAGTCCTGCACAGTTCCAGTTTAAGGGACTGGAGAAGACAGGATTAATGTGGCAGCAGCTCAGATGGGCCAGGGGACCCCAAGGCAAGCTCCACAGTTTTGTAGGGTTGCAAAGGCATGTTTGCTACCCTTTACTCTTTACTTGCACTTTTTTCTTAATTTAGAGACAACAGTTAGGAATAAAAAAACTAACACAATTTTTTAAATAGTCTATTGTCCAAAAAGGGTGAATTCAATGTCCTTTTTTTTAATGAACAAGTCAAAAATTGGGTTGTTTAACAAAATGAGCAAATCAGGTAGGCCACCTAGCCTCTAGTAGGCACAAATCCCACATCCAGTCAGACATCATCTCTGGCCTGTAGGGGACCTTGGTGAACTGATGTTATCATACCAAACACACACTATCCAGCCACCCTGTCCTTTCTGCGCAGTTGCATACAGTATATGCCATGGATGCCCATGAGCTGAGGGGCCCTCAGTGAAGTCCACAGCAGTCAGAGCTTCTAGCTGCTTCTATGTTGTGTTCAGTGTCAATGGAACATTACAAATTTGACCCATATCAGAAATGAATATTGGAGTCCACAATCCAGCAGGCAGAGTAGGGAGAAGCAAAAATAGGCCAGGACTTCTCAAAATGGGTCCTATAAGGTGAGCACAACATGACTCTTCATGGCTAGGCACCATTTTAAATAGATATTTCTGCCAATAAAGCCCTATCCCTTTCATGATGGGGGAGGATAGAGCAATGGCCAGGGATCTCCCAAAGCCCCTAGTTACAATTCTGCCTTATTTCTTTAGTAACAACAGCACAGCTGAAGCCCAAGAGACCCCTATAAGCTATCTCCCCCCTCAAAGGATCATACCAGTATTTGAGTCCATTTTCCTTAAAAATCGCCCTGGAGCCAATCCCTACCTCCCTCTTAAAGCTAACTGCCACATCCAGTTATGCAGTGAAGCCTTATCTCAAAACAACCAACTAGCAGTGACACAGCTGTGTGCATTCCTGCTGCTGCCCGTGTGCACACACTAACTCATGAGGGCTGTGCTCCCACCACTCTCTCCACAAGGCCAAACACAGGTGCTGTTTACCATCCGAAGTTGAAAACATTAACGCTCCGTGACTGATTGCCATGCCTGCTCTCCCACTGTAGGCATCAAGTGTACAAAAACAAACCCCTCCACAACAGAATGAGCTCTAATTAAAAAGCACAGTTAAAAATGTTCCCTTGTGTTTCAGATTGACCTTTTTCTGATTCGCCCCAAAAAGTTTTCAAGGCCATTTACTGGCACAAGTACATTAGAATAATGATTCATAGTATTACCTGTATGTCAGGTCCAGCTATGAATATACTGTATGTACTGTATAAGATGGCAGAGAGGAAATTAGCTCCTACAGTTGCAACAGTTGGCATCATGAAAGGAGATTTACGTGCATGTCAGTCTGTTTTTGGTTTCTCTGTTTCTTTTGTATTACAGGCATTGTCACTCTGCACGCACTTTTGATTTGTTTGAATAGCTTTCTGGCAAGTTTTATTTTTCATTGGAATTTGAAATTACTTCTGTCCTGAGCCGACCAGCTCTGAAACTGCAGTGTTGAAAGCAGATATAACTAAAAGCAGCATAATAACTCCTGCATTTTATTCTTTTGTTACATTCAAACAAAAATGTTTCATGAAAATGACATGTGATTTCAAATAGTTTTATGCATAAAAACATACAAATATCTCTCACATTTTTGGGAATGTTAGTTCAAGAATGTGTCCCAGTATTGATAATTCACTCTTTAGTTATATGCTGGGTTAAACTGGCTATCTTCAGATGCACATTGTTCTCGTGCTCTTCTTAGGACCTGGGTGCCTTACTCCCTATCTGCTCTGTTGCAACCCCCTGACCTGGCTTGCCATCTCTTATCAGGTGATCTATCCCTTCTAACTGTCCCAGGTGTACTACCAAAATGAGGTTTCCGTCCTTCTCCCACTTTGCACTCAATTACTGGTATTCCCTCCAAGCCACCCTCCAGCATTCACCCTCCCATGCCTGTTTCAAAAGGCAATTCTACCACCATCTAATGGTCTCTGACTATTGTACCTGCTTCTTGCCTTCCTGAGTAATGTTATTTGTGCTAAAAATAAGTTTGCCAAATGTATTTAATTATCTTGATGCACCTTATTACTGATGCACCTTATACTCCTGCAGTTTTTTGTTGAAGTGTACTGTCTCCTTGCTACCTCCTTACAACCCAACAGTCGCCACTTGCATACTGTGTGACCCTGAGCTTGTCACTTAACTTCCTTGTGCTCCCAGGACCCGGAAACAAGCTTTGGCTTAGTGTGCCTTTCCCCTCATCTAATGTATTGTGAAACTATAATATGTCTAATACCATTACTTCTTTTTTGTATTTGTAATCCATTGTGGTTATAACGGTACTGTCCCAGGTTGGGACTGAAAATATGCCTGCTATTGTCTAGTACATTTACATAGTAATCAAAAACTAAATAAATAGTTTTGCATTTGTGTATTTCAATTGCAAACATCAGGGCAAATTATGTGGACTTCTTTCACTTTTTCCTTGCTCATGTTGCCACCTAAAATAATAATGTTATAACTATGTAAAGCAGCCTGATACTTTACAGATTTTTTCCCATAAAGAGGGATTAGGTTTCATCATGTGCCTTAAAAACAAGCAAGGCAAACTTTTTTTTTTTAATTGTGGATTTTAAATGTTTAGATGACCATCATGTACTGGATAAAAAAATAATGAATTTGACATGGGGTTGCTGAAACACTAGGGAATGTCTTTAAAACATCTAGCTTGGCTTATAGGTTTCAGTTCCTCAACAACAAGGCTACAAAATCAGTCTATGCAGAAAATAGTGACTGTGACAAGCCAGCAATTTTCAAACAGCAAAGCTGTAGAATATCATCTTCAAGTTCTGTTTTTTTTATTTATATTTTGTTTTTTTCTTCTTTTCAGAAAATAATGTATCTTATTTCTGTAAACACACTGAACTAATACTAGCATACCCAAATGTTTAAGGAACAGGAGATTCAGGTTCAAATCCCATCAAAGCCACTTAACTCACTGCGTGACCCTGAGCAAGTCACATAACCTTCCAAAGCTTCTGTCCATCTTGCTGTGGAACTTGGCAAAAACAGGACCTTACTGAAAACAAGATGTTGTATCTCAGTTGGGCTATCCTGGATAAGACAAGCGTAAAAAAAAAAAAATCCGCTACATCATAATTGCTCTAGATTACCATGAAGTGTCAGTTACATAATCCTTCAAAAAATGAAAAAAGAATAAAAGGAGAGATAATTACTAATGGGGCTGAATGGGATGATGACAGTGGAGTCCATTGTGTATGCTGTTTATACATCAGCATTTTAGAAGCTATTACATTTAACTGAGCCCTTTACTGACATTTTAGAAAGATAAACAAACCTCTGCACCATAGCAACATGACAATGAAACCTTGCACTTATATTCTGAGAAAACAAACAAAATAATTGGACCAAAACATGTCACATTGTACAGTGACTTACAAAGTGTCCTGCCTTTGTCTTAAGTTTAAAAAAGGCCATTTTACAAGCACAATGCACAAAACATATAGGAGGGACTCAAAATATGCCCAGATTACAGAAGGCATGCAGCTGTGCCATTTGCCTCTCAGTTAGAGTTGCTCAGTTAATACTTTACCTGTACCATTCACACTCTGCCAGACAGCACAGTTTTCCAGTGGTGACTCGTGTCTGGGGCACTTCCATTTCAGGGCAGATTTTCAGGATATTTTTTTTTTTGTGCAGTATGCAAAATTACTGATCGTTATCTGGGGGCATTATCCATCACAGGATGCTCAGCAACCCTGGACAGGTTACTATTTCAGGCACAGATTTATTGCTCTGGAGAGGTTAATGAGATATCCTTGTCATTATCCTGACAAATTATCTAGGGCTATGCAGCACCAATTATCTGTAATCCGGGCCACTTTTACCAAATAGGCCAAATAACAGTGAGTATCTGGTCTAGAAATAAGAATTTGGGTCACCCTGTGTAGAGCTCTTGTGATTCATATTTAACCACCTAGAGATATCCATAAGTGTCACCAGATTATGGTATTACTTCAAATAATTGTATTAGTTCAACCTTTAATTGTTTAATCACTGTTAGTTAATCCTATGTAACCCCCCCTTCCCCCATGTTGCACTGTGAGATGAGCAACTTGTTGTTCAGTGTGCCCTCCTGGTGAAACATTTCATTAAATAAATAAATAAATTGCCAGGACATTCATTGATTTCCACAATGCTGCACTTCCCTGGGGCATGCTTTGATTCCTTGCTGTATACCCACTCCCTGAGGCCTGAATCAATCCCCACAATGCCCTTCCTCCTCAGGGCATGCATTAATTCCCCACAATTTCTCCCTATCCAAAGGGCCTGCACTGATTCCTCACAATGCTTTCCCTCCCTTGGAGCATACTTGCATTTCCCCAACATCCCCCTCTCTCTGAGGCATGCATTGATTCTTCACAATGTTCCCCTCAACCTGAGATATGCATCAACTCATCACAATGTCCACCCAGCCTAGAGCATGCTTCACTTCCCTATAATTTCCCCCTCCCAGGGCATACCTCAGTTCTCCACAATGTCTCCCCTCCATGGGGCATGCATTTATTAGTCACAATGGTCCCCATTCCTGGGGTGAGCATTGATTATTCCACAATGTCCCCATCTCCCTGGGACATTGATTTCCCACAATGTCTCCCCTCCCTGGGGAACGCATCAAATCCCTACAATGCCCTCTACATTAGTTCTGCATGATGCCCCCCCTTCCTGAAGCATGCATCAATCCCCTCAAATATCTTCCCTCATCAGGGCATCCATTAATGCTCCACAATGTCCTCCTTCCCTGTGGCATGTACAGGGTATCTATTCTCTCTCTTAAAGCGGGTTTGCAGGATTTTCCCTCTATGTCAGTTCAAAGGTTGCCCACCTTATAAAGTTTCTCTGGCTGTGGATCAATGGATGGATAAAAGAGTAGCGAAGAAATGTGCCATGTTTTATGGCTATGCTCCCATGGTACAATAGACTTGGAGTCCAACGGAATAGCATGCATACATCGACAGATGAACGGACTTGCACCTACTGTTTAGCAGATATTGAGTCATTGGAACATTTTCTTTTGGCATGTACTTTTGTAAAGGGGTTTTTGGAATTGCTAGCAGACAGATGGAAGCTTCCTTGGATGGAGAGACTCACCTGTGAGTGTCTTGTTCTAGGCAATTTCCCTGTGCAATTGCAGGGATATAATTAAAGCACTCTAACAGCAATCTTTGCCTGTCTGAAATTTCATTTCTGGTAGGTTAGACCACAGTTGGTGCTACAGCAACTGTGATCCTCTTAGCTGACAATTATTAAAGTGTGTGAAACAGCTTTAAAAGATATGTATATTAGAGAAAGGCAAAAAATGTGGCAAGTAGATTTTATATACCCATGGAATGGGGTAAATTGACTTTCCAAGGTGGTAGACTTGGAGCATGCCTGAAGGTTTACTTAAATTAAAATTTGTTGTGACACTGATTA